>CAUJNA010002112.1:1405496-1415496 GCA_963377175.1 Effrenium voratum
AGGCTCAGGTTCGGCCTGGCATTGGCTGTGACGGGCCCATTCTCCAACTTGCGGCATGCGTCTGGCAGCGTAATCTTGCTTTCCTACTGCCTTGGAAAAGACAGGGTTATAGGTTATACGGCACACGGAACACGTTCCACAGCGCAACCAACGCATGTTCCCATCTTCGTTGTGGCAGTTCGCAGGCTTGCTGAAAAGACACTCTCCTGCTTTGCAGCGAACAAACTATGTTGAAAACAAGACTGCGAGTCAGAGCACAAACAAAGCTGCATTGCCAGCCCTCAAAATTATGTGTTGCGACTGTCCGACAAGGCTGGGATCATTGGTTCAGTGGTCAGAGAATCGCCGAAGGCCCAGAAGCAAGCCTTCAATTTCAGAACATGTTATGTCTATGTCTGGCATCCCAGAATCAACAACAAGCACATGAGATGGCAAAAGCAACGTTGTACCAAATTTTGTTAAATACCAAGGCCAATCACTGCAACACCAGCACGCATTGGTGCGCACGTGCCGCCACAAAATATTGCCCAGTCTGCATTCAGACATTGCAAGTCATAAATCGAGCAACTTGCTACCTAATGACATTGAAATAGTCATAATCCAACAGTGACAGAAGAGAAGCGGGAGACATAAGACTCTTGGGCCACCAGTTGCCAAATAGATTGGCGGCTCTTGCAAAGGATTTCCTTGCCGCCAATTTGTGCGACAACACACACACACTCATACATAAAGAGCAACATAAAGCTCGGTTCAGCCCAAACATGGGAGGACTTCATTTGACACCGTGCTGTGCAGCCAGCAATGCCGACTGAGCTGCCTCCAGTTGCAACAAGAAGATCCCAACATCCCGGAAAATACTCCAGGCCTCTCTGCTAGCACGGTGACTTCCTGCCAAGAGTCTTCCGCTGCACATGTCGGAGCCCTTGTTTCATGCAAAACGCTTCATCAATGGGGGAGGGAAGATTGGGTGACAGGGAAGCCCCAGGTACTGCTTTTGAGGAAACATAAATGGCACTCGGGCCATCCACCTCTAACTGTGCTGATACGACCATTGCAAGCAAAGGGAAAAAAGGAACGCGCGACCCAGCTCCTGAGGAGAATGCAACTGACAAGAGGATCGCAGAATCACGAATTGTCACACACCTGCAGTCGTGTTGCTCAGCATGCTCCCCCAGGAGGCCTGCAGAACCGCTCCAGGTTGTGTTCATTTCATGGTTGCTTGGAAACCGAGCAAAAGAACATTGAAGAACAAAAGGACGCCGAGCTCTCAGGAAGGACCCAACAAGCTAGATGTCTGGGTTCTCAACCGGACAAGGGACTGCGGAGCACCAGAATGCTTTCCCCGGGCTGGCCTGGGCCACCTGGCCGGCCTCGCCCGCGCCAGCCTCAATGGCGGGTCGGGAACATCCCCTGCTTGGCACATGGGCTTGTATGAAACAAGCATGCCTTGCTTCAGGACTTTCAGAAGAATCCTGATACTTGGCTGCTCACTGCCATGAGGGGTGCAGGCCGCAAGTGGAAGAGCCGAAGATTTGCTGCCGCTCCTCATTACCCTGCAGCACAACACAGCATAGTGTTGCACCTCGCAATAGCGCGCCATTTTGGAGCGTGGCTTGTCCACAAAGTTGTTTGCCAACATATTCCTATCATTGAACTTAGGACAGGCGGGCCCAAAACGATAAACCTCGACAAGTCCGGCCCAAACCGATAGGCGTGAACGTGACCGGGCCCCTTCCTCCGCAGTCCGCAGGGGATTGTATGATTTCTCAAATGTGCCCCGAAACACGCTCATGTGCATTGACTTGCCATCAACTGTTCCCAACCATAAAAAAAAAGGCAGGGGGAAACATATGATAGCAATGCTATCGCTCCCTGGCTGATTGACAAGTGATTCAAAGCCAATGTCACAGCGGTCCAATCTTGATTGTGCATGCCAAGTGCTTGGCAACAGAAACAATTGACGAGCGCTGTGCACCTCTTTGAACATGCTATTGAATACGCTGTGCTTGAATGATGATTTGATTGTCGACCTTCAATCACTCTTTGCCTTGATGACACCGGACTCAAACGCGCTGAACAGCGTGGTTGGCTGATGTCAACTGCGTGACCCGTGCATTTTACGCCTGGCATGGCAATGCGACAGGCAAGAAGAAAGCCATGGAGAAGAAACGTCTTGACAATGCAGAACCGGGGTTGCCAAAATGCTGATCTGCTTTGGGAGCACGCTGTAACACGAGAATCCCCACAGGAGGCCAACAAGATCACCCAAAACAGCCACTGCGGCCTATCTCTGAGGCCCCCTGCGGTCAGGAAGGTGCTGTCACCTGGCTGAAGCTGAACTGGAGACCAGCGACCGTTACTCGATGCAGTTGCAACCCTGAAATGTTGAACATGTCATTGGTGATATCACTTCGCAAAATTGTTTTTTATTACCTCAGTTGTTGCCCTTGGCTTGAAACTGGCACGTTTAGATTCTGGACTTTATTTGGTGAACCTGGATCTGCAAAATGGTGTGAAGAGAAGCTCCATTTTGGGCTCTGATTGACTACGATGCACATAGCATACAACCACAACATATTGAGGACAGGAGTTACTGGCGTCGATCTCCAAGCTGCGAAAGCTAAAGTTCTTTCTCACACATGCATACAGTACTGCCAGCGGAAACCAAAAAGAAGAAAAACACGGATACCTTGCAAACCCAGGCTAAATGTTGTTGTAGGACATTTCACACCAGACATCATTCTAACAAAGAACCAATGAATTACATATCGGGCCAGGGTGGTGAATGACCTCGAGATTGCAACGCCTCACCCATTGGGCAACTGTCCTGTTGCTTGAACAGCAGAATGTTGCAAAACACAAAGAATGAAGGGAAGAAGAACAAGAAGGAGAGGCTAAGAAGGAGAGGATGAGAAGAAGGGGGGAGAAAATGAAGGAGAAGAAAGGAGGAGGAGAAGAAGGAAGAGAGGGAGAAGGGGAGGGAGAAGGAGGGAGGGAGGGAGAAGAAGGACGGAGGGAGAAGAAGGACGGAGGGAGAAGGGAGAAGGAGGGAGGGAGAAGGAGGGAGGGAGAAGGAGGGAGGCAGAAGGAGGGAGGAGAAGGAGGGAGGCGGAGGAGGGAAGGAGAAGGAGAAGAACGAGAGGAAGGAACAGCTAGTACGCAGTAATTCCATGTGACATCAGTCACATTGGTTCCACGGCCGTGTCTGGTGGTTGGCCTACAGCGTCACAGGAGAGGCATTGGCTGGTCTGCTTTCTTGCTAGAGAACTGCTGCAAACATACACACTCAGAACCCACATCAAATCCAAAAACAAACACAAGTGCCTGAGACAATGGTGGATCACCCAGGCAGCCCAAATGAACCCGCTATGCCATCTGACCACTTGGGCACCGCGCCGCTCATGTTGGCTGGGTGTTGAGGCAGCCTGGACAGGGCAACAAAGCAGTTTGGCAAGGTTCTAGCGGAGCATTGCGCGTTGGAGTTTATGTGTCTGTCTTGTGTGTGTCTGGTGTGCTGCGCGCTTGCCCACGCGAGCGCTCGTCCTCGCGCGCTGGCGCGCACGCGCGCGCAAGTGTGCGTGTGCGTGCGCTTGCGCGTGTGCTTGTTTGCTTGCCTTCTTGCTTGTTTGTTTGTTTGTTTGATTGTGGGTTTGGTTGTTTGTCCGCTTGCTTGCTTTCCTGTGTTTGTCTTTGTTTGTTTGATTGCTTGTCTTTGTTTGTCTTTGTTTGTCTTTGTTTGTCTTTGTTTGTCTTTGTATGTCTTTGTTTGTCTTAGTTTGTCTTTGTTGATCTTTACTTGTCGTTGTTTGTCTTTGCTCGCCTGTGTGTGCCTTTGGTTGTTTGATTATGCTTCCTTTTTGTTGCCTCTGTTTGTCTCGTTCTTTGTTCCTTCACTAGTTCCCTTTTGACTTGCTTCCCTTGTTCATGATGTGCTTCTTCATTCTTTGGCTTGCTTGGTTCTTTGAACTTTCTTCTGTCTTTCTGTTGAGTTGTGCTCTTTTCTTTTCTTTACTTCGTTCTGCCTTTCTTTCCTGCTTTATTTCCTCCTGCATTCCTTTCTTTCTTTGTTCCTGATCCTTTACTCTATCTACTTTCTTTCTGCCTTTCGTCTCGATTTTCTTTGTTTTGCTCTATTTCTTTCCTTCGCTCTTTCTTTCTTTCTTTCTTTCGTTCTTTCTTTCGTTCTTTCTTTCTTTCGTCTCCTGCTTCCTTCCTTTCTTTCTTCCTTCCGTGCTTCCTTCCTTCCTTCCCTTCCTTCCTCCCTCCCTCCCTCCCTTCTGAAGGATTCCGATCAATTCCGATCAGTTCCTATCTATTCCTATCTGCTCCTTTCGCTCTTTCGTTATCCATTTCTTCATTTATGTTTATTGTTTTCTTTCGTTCTTGCTGTCCTCATTTATGTCTTTCCTTTCTTGTCGTTTCCTTCCTCCCTCCCTCCCTCCCTTCCTTCCTTCCTGCCTTCCTGCCTTCCTTGCTTTCTTTCTTTCTTTCTTTCCTTCTTTCTTATGTTGCTATCTTTCTTTACGATTATTTTCCTTGCTTCTCAGTTTCTTTGCTGTTGAGTGTGTTTGTGTGTGTTTGTGCCTTCTTGCTTGCTTGCATGCCTGCTCGCAAGCTAGCTCGCTCGCTCGTGTGCATGCGTGCCTGCTTGCCTGCCTTCTTGCCTGCTTGCTTGATTGCCTGCTTGCTTGCTTGCTTTGCTTGTTTGTGTCTGTCAGTTTGCTTGTTTGTTGGTTGGTTGGTCTGTGTTTGTACGGGTGCTTGTGTTTGTGTGTGTGTGTGTTTGTGTGTTTGTGTTTTTGTGTCTGTGATCATTGTTTGTGTTTGTGTTTCTTGTTTGTGTTTGTGTTTCTTGTCTGTGTTTGTGGAATGGTATTGAGAACAAGGGCATCCAGCCTCAAAACGGCCCCACAAGTAAGCATTGGTGACTATGCCTGCGATACCACAGCTTGGTAACACCCGCACTATGGACAAAGATCCAACATGTTCCAACGCCATTCCATTCTTGACAACCCACCCCTCGTGTCGTGCCTGGCGATTGCCTCGTTCCATGTCACCCACACTTCCCCGCATGCCCACGAGAGATGTCCCTGCCTCAAGCACCAGGTGCTGTTGGCCGTCAAGCACGGCTCGTGCAGGGGCACGTGAACAGACCCTTTTGAATCAGTTGCTGTAGACTGAGTTGGGCGCTCAGGAGTTGATTGCCGCTGTTGCAGTGCTGGCAGCACCGATTGAGAATGGTTCAAGCAGCGACTAGTTTTACGCACACGGTTTCCAAAAACCCGGGCCTCTCATTCGCTGGGAAAAGCAAACACATACAGTGGTTGCGACTTGCTGAACAAAGCAACGGGGCGACTCTTGCGACGCGCTTGAGCAACCGATCTTATTGAGGGTGTCATCGTAGTTTCAGGGTTGCCACATCATCCCCTTGGCTCATATTTCGCAATCTACTGAATCTGGGGAAATCGCTGGGAGGAAACGCCTCCGAGCTGTTCCCTTCAAGCCATTCAGTCGGGCGGCTGAAGCTCAAGGAGGCATGTAGCAACGCATGTAGTTCTGCAGTGTGCATGATCCTCACTGTGGCTTGGTGAGTCTGCACTCTGCACATTTGCCAGCCAGGGACTGTTGGTTCTTCAGCCGAATTGGAATGCAGTAATCAATATCATTTTGTGAAAGGACAGAATGAGCCAACCCTTTGGGCGCACCATGCAGAGCCCACACTATCCGCAAGAATTGTAAACACTACAGCCGGGCTCATCTCACCCCTTCTGTTTTCGCAACAAACCAATCCCAGCAAAGAAATACTGATTATCCCTACTACTGATGTACTATAAATAATATCGATTTACTCACTCCGCTTGCCCTGCCTTACTTGCTCTGGCGTACTCGCACTGGGCAATAACCGATGTGGCAGTGCTAAGGCTGGTTGTGGAGGTGCCTACCTGTATACAATATGGCCCTACAGCAAAAGACATTAATACACGATGCTCACTGAATCTTGCATGGATTGGCAAGGAATTCCATCGGACTTGCATTCAAACAAGCATCCACCTCGAAGGAAGACATGCGCCATGATAGCCGTGCCAGGTTGCCCTGAGCTGCCTGTGCTAGTGCTCCCAGCATCTCCGCAGCTTTCGAACGACTTGCAGCTACCATCTTGGGCCAAACATGATCATTCCTGATGAGGTCCATCCCGCGCATGCAAAAACTGTATGCCATCCGCTCTAGAGAACATTGCCTGATTTGTTCCTGGGAAAGGCAGTGATGGTGATGGACCCTCTGAGCAGCGCTGCCAAACGAGCAGTGACCAAACCTATGCCGAAAGGGCATTGCAGTTGAAACCAATCTGTTTTGACACTGGCCACGGTGGCTATAAACGTCTCGGCCAAAAGTTCCGCAGCTTCTGGTCAGCTGGTCATTGCTCAATCGAAGGGGCACATCGCTGACGCTTATGTACAAACCTTGCGGAGCGCAGAAGTTGCACCGACTGCCATTCTTAGCTGTCAGGCATCCCGCCATCGCACTCCAAATGCACAACTCGTAATCTGTGAACTCTTTAAGCCTCAATCCGATCTGCCACCAGCTGGCCACCTTGCTTCAACAGTTGTCAGGGTAAGCCGCCGAGCTTGACGTGCAAATTTACACCGGCTGAGAAGTTCAACGAGACGAAACAAGCCTAGCTGGCAACACAAAAAGCACTTTTGCAAAAACACCCACTTGGCTTCTATCTACGCCTGAGCAAGCATACACTCCGCCATACACTTCAATGGAGGAAAGAAAAGCCAAGCAATGTCAAGGGCTTAAGCAAACCCGCATGAACCCCCTTTTGTTGTGGGCAAGGTAGACTGTTGTGGGTAAGGTAGACAATCAAAGGATACCAGCCATCTGGATAACTTTGACGCAGCCAAAGAGGCTCTTCAGCTGTCGTCGTCAAGCCGCTGCCATGGGCGACTCCAACCTGAACAGCTGCGCCCAGTGTGGGCCGATGTGAGCGACTCACACAGATGTGTTTATGCCAGGGCACTAGCTGTAGCAAGCGAACAAACAAAGAGTCATTACTATCATTACATCAACGGAGCAAGATTTACAGGGGCCGGGGCATCAAACAGCTGTTTCAAACACAAACGGATCGTTCAACAAATGACTTTTGTGTGCTCCTGTAAAATTTTATTTTCCTCCATCACGCCCATGCCAGAAGCGATCCCTCCCACGGAACCTACGTGAGACCATGCTGACTAATTAGCATGCCTTTGCGCCTACACGACAACGGGCTGACCACACTGTTTGCTCGGGTCTTTGACTCTGTGGCAGCCACTCTGGAGGAACGGGTGCAAGCTCCAGTTGGATCTGGGACGTCATATCTACGTTGACGCGAAACCTGCGTGGTATCCACCTCATTTGTGAGATCTTGGGACACTTGCGGGACATGCGCAGCTTCTCCGCTCTCTGCGGCTCCATGCTACCAACCAACTTGTGCCAACTAATTTGTGCCAAGCTGAATATAACTCGCAAGCCGTCAGACCATGCCACATTGCACAGCAATGCTTCCCATCATTCACCGTTTCATAGGAGTACATGATACTTGACTAGTAAAGCTCTGAAACGCTCGACTACGCTGCCTACGACGCAGCTGTGGCAGTCAAATGCCTACACCAACATGCGAGCCATCGTCCCTACAAACAACGCTGCCCAAGTCAGCGTCCAGGCCTGGCCAAACAAAGCGTGATCAACATCGGAGCAAACCATTAAACTTCGTCGCAGAAAGCAAGCACGTACCTAAAGAAAAGGCGATACTGCGATACTCAATCCCCTGTTGCTGGGCTCTGTCAACAAAGGCTGGGCGCTTAGACCAAATCAATGGTGCGGCAGCATCAACCAAAACTGCGTCCGCATCAAACATCCTCGCACCTAGCAGTTGAGAAGGGCTGGTGCATCTCCCGATTGACCCTACAGGTTGCCCGGGCCAACTTTAGCTATTGAATCAATGACGAGACGAGATTTGAGCCTGCGCCATCGCGCTGTTCGCATGAGTAAAGACACATGGCGACCGCATCAAATCAAATGCTGCCAAGTTACACGGCAGCTGCCAGCGGCGAATCGCCCATAGCTTGCTTGCATAGCTTCTCCGCGTACCTGGTTGATTGTGACCCTCATAAGAATTGTGGTGGAGTCACGGATCCTCCCCCCATGTACATTGTCCAAAGCCTCAGCCGTTGGAAGTGCTGAAACCTGCCAAATCAAGAGCGTCTTATGAAGGGACACTTGCCTGGTGGTCATTGAAACGAAAGAACTAACGTAATGACATCCAAGAGTAAAAGTAGAATCCAACTCACGCAAAAACACATCTTGTCTGCAGCTGATTACATTTGACAAAAGCCGACTCCGGCCCAAGTAGAATCACACACCTTTTGGTCGTTGCTACATGTGGATTGAGCCCTGAAATGATAAAGCATGTCTTGCCAGCCATATCCAAGTCTTGAGATTCAGATCTTACACGGGAGTCTCTCAAGTTTCCCGTGTGTTGTCCCGCAAAGCACCCGGGCGCCATCTGTGCAATTACGCCACATGGGTTTTCTAAAATTGGGGACCGCCCGCTTGGATGTTGCAAGAACAACCAAAAGGAAACCCCGCATCAAAGCTCCAAGTGACCCTCCGGCTAGGCGGCACCAAAGCAAGCCCCAAGCGCGCAAACAGAAGAATATTGACGTCGGACATAGGATACAGCCACTGATGCCATAAGGTAACCCTGCTTTCGCATCCAATGTGAATAGGTGCCAAATGACCATTGATGGAGCTTTACTCCCAATATTGGCTGAATCGTATATAGGCCCTGAATGCTCCTTGATCCCTTGTTTTGCCAACAGTCGAGCGTCCGTCAGTTCATGCTGATGCAAACGTCACCACAAATGGCAAGGGCTATAAACCCATTCAGCTCAAACATCTTCATGCCCCCCGTAATGGGGACCTTGTTTTCCGGGGGATGTCTGTTCGGAACATTGACACATTTCGCAAGTTTCGCCATGTTTCCGGACTTTGGCCCATTGCCCCCCAGAGGCGCTGAAGCTCCTGGATGGCCAGGTATCGGTGGACCCACAGCTCCCGGTCCCGGGAGATCTGGTGGATGGATGTCACGAGTCGGCTTAGCAGCTGGGGCATTGATCAAGAGTTCAAACAAATGCAACCAGGACCCCCTCCAATAAGTAGTTCAGAACCACAAAACGGTCCCGCGCAATGGACACTTGCACAGACTACCCGGCAACCTGCAAACACCTGTTGCATTCTAAAATGTATCCGAGCCAAGTTCACGTGGCCTCGTGAAGCTTGGTCTCAAGGCCGGTGACCAGGCCGCAAGCCTCGCTGAAATGAGGTGCTGCGGTTTTGGACGGTAGGGCTGCTTCTAGGCTGTCCACTGCTCGTTGTTCCACTGATCAAATATTGGCAACATTACAAGTTCTGGCAGAAACCCTGGAAGCTGTCGACCAAGGTCTGCCAGGTTTCGGCGTTGGCAACGGCAGCGCCTGCTGGCTGGCTGCATCCAGGCCCTGCACGATCTGCGACCTTATCATTGGTGGCAAGTCGGCAAATCGACAAGTCCAAGGACATCGTTACTTTATTGGTGAGACATACACACACGCTGCCCAAATCAAGGTGGCCAACGCAAGATCCGCTGGTTTGGGACATTGCATATCTTCCAGCACAAAAAGCAGTTGGCGTGCTTCTTCCCGAACTCATCTAGAGAAGGGCCCAAGTTACGTGTTTGTAGGAAAATGACGTTCCAGCCAGACGGCTCTGGGACAGCCAACTCAACCCATGGCTCCGCAAGATGCTACTAGTGGATAAGATTCTCAGCCGCGTTGCCCTCTGTTACATGGCAAGCTACTCCTTTCATTTGTAGCTCGAAGGATGAGACCAACCATTCGCTGGCGGTTTGGGTTGGCCCGAGGGCAAACATATAATTACATACAACAGGGGGTCGGGGGAACCGGGCAACCAACCAATT
>CAUJNA010002112.1:1422996-1432996 GCA_963377175.1 Effrenium voratum
TGTTTCTGGCGAGGCCTTCGCATGAACGCCGAGCATGCCTAGCAAAACAAGCGCTTCTCGCTTCTATAGCACTTCTTTTGAGATGGGTGATATGTGGGGTTTGGGGGGGCATCTGCGATTGGTCTTGCGCGCCGACCTGCAGCGGTGGCTGCTGTCTTGACAAAAGCACAAGCGCACGCAACAAATGCGTTGGAAGTGCCCTGTGGCTGCCTATAGCTTGCTTCTAAAGCTCACCTCGTCACATTGAGTGATTTGGCGACCATTTCTGTAGTTGTCTTGCTTGCGGTTCGCAACATGTTTGTTTTTGTTTAATGTTTCTTTAGCTAAAGCTTTTCGCATTGGGCTTGCTGAAAAAGCAAGGCCTATCATTGCTGAAGAAGCAATGCCTAATGCCCTCCTTGCTGAATAAGCAACTGGGGCTAGCAAAGGGGAGCATGTTTCTTACTGTTGGTCAGCCACATCCTCTCTCTAGACTTTACTTCCTATGCCTAGCGCCCCGATAATGAAACCATGTGCCTCCCACCCGCTGGAGTGACTTCTTCTTGGATGATGCCGAGCCGCACCAAGGCGGGGCCAGGCGCGGAGCAAGCGCTGGCGTGAAAGCGCTGAACAAGCGCTGAAAGCGCTAAATAAGCCGCGCGCTGAACAAGCGCCAGTCGCAGCCCCATGATCATGGCGCTGGCTGGAGAGAAGCTGGAGTGGAGTGACACGGGAGTGGAGTAGAGGAGTGGAGAGGAGAAAAGTGGAGGGGAGTGGAGTGGAGCGGAGTGAGTGGAGTGGGGTGAAGTGAGCGAAGTGATGCGAGGCGCAGTGGGGTGGGGTGGAGTGATGCTATGTGATGTGGAGTTGAGAGTGACGCGAAATGAAGTGATGAGGAGTGAAGTGGAGTGGAGTGAAGTGATGTTTTAAAGGCTTTGAAGTGGATGCTAATACTATGCGGGTGGGGCATTCTGCTGAGAGGGTGACCCAATGGCACCTAATTCTGAACTTGTTGGTTTTAAGGCTTGCAGAGGCGCTTTTTCAGCGCTCAAAGGCACTTGTTCAGTGCTTTCCCTTGCATTTACTTGTCATTGCTCATTATTTAGCCTGTTGCGTCTCCTCATCATCCCTGTCGGCTTGTCCCAGACGAAGTTACTCCAACGGGCGGGAGCACATAGTTGTTTTGTCGAGGCTCTAGGCGTTTACGGCTTTAATCAAGTCAGTCTCAAGCGGGCCAGAACTCTGAAGTGAAGCGAGGCCGTGGCAGCTAAATCTAGAAGGCGCCTGTCCACACACTTGACTGGAAGCAGTTGCTGAGCATGAAACTCTGGTTGGTGCATCTGTCCTATTCAGGATGTGGCTGACCAACAGTAAGAAACATGCTCCCCTTTGCTAGCCCCGGTTGCTTATTCAGCAAGGAGGGCATTAGGCATTGCTTCTTCAGCAATGATAGGCCTTGCTTTTTCAGCAAGCCCAATGCCAAAAAGCAAAGACATGCTTTGGGCTTTGCTTGCATGTCTTTTGAGCATGTTGTTTTGTGTGCATGCGTGGATTGTCTAGGCGTTTCAAAATAAAATTTGTTTTTAAACTCCACATGCCTAACCCAAAATATCGCAACATTCGAGTTTTAGCTCAAGAAAAAGCAAATAAGACACATGCTAACCACAAGCAAGTTGTTCGCATGGCAGTGGCGACCGACAATGTTCGGGACAATTGCCCAACACATCCATGACTCCTCCAGCATTACTTGAGTGGCCTACCGCCTCCCTATCCGGGAGTTCTAGACTGTTCATTTGGCAAGGTGCCCCTCTGGTATCCTCTGGTACTCAAGTTTGGACCCTCGGCTTCTACTTCCGCCATCCCTTTCCCATGGCCTCTGGTGACGACCTCGCGAGAAGAAACTTGTGCGAACGAGCCGTCGAGTGTCAGCGGTCCCCTTTTGCAACTCGTCTCTATCAGCTCTGGCCACATGTGTTCATGAAGGCAATGTGGCTACAACACATGAACGGGTCACAAAGTGGCCTTTTAGGGCAGAGAACAGAAACTTGGCCGCTGCAATTAGTTTGGCAAGGGCGAATGGAAGTCAGAATTCAACTCCCATGCAGCCTAATTTCAGTGTTGCACTCCGACAAGCTTCAAGATTTTTTCTCGTCTTCCAGAAGGGGCGGGCGCCGGATTCCATCCCAACCCGGGAAGCCAAGCATGCCAAGCATGCCAAGCATGTTTAAGTCATGTTTAAGTCATTTATTGATCCGCGACCGTGAGTATTGCAGCTGAGGCGCGACTCAGGCCGTTCTTCTCGCCCAACAGGCAGCACGTGTCGAGCTGGCAACGCTGATGGCTAGGATTGGATAGAACCAAGGAACCAGACCTGACCTGACTTGATTTGTCCGCGAGAAGGGTTATATAGTGAAAGCTGTGGGTGGCAGATTCATTGTCATCTTTATCTGCAATACGAGGGAATCAAATGAAACATGCTTTGGAGATTTGCAAGGGTCTGCAAATAGTCTTTTTTTCCACACAGTCAGCATGTGTTGTTGCCTTTTGTGCCATTTAACGCAAGCTACGCTTTTGATGTCGGGGTATGCATGGAGGGCTCTTGCTTTGTTGCCACAAATTCTTGTCTGCTCAATTGCTGTCTGCCGGCCAGCCTGACGGTCTATCCATGCAAAGCAAACATCTCAACCAAATGAGCAATGGTGCAGCGCTACCACTTCATGGAGGGATGCACACCTGCGTAACGGGTGCAGAAATACCATAGCAAGGAGCATGGCAACTCCATTTCCAGCTTCCTTCTTACAATTATTTGCATTTCACGCGCATGTCAAGAAGAATGCACCGAATACTTGAACGACCAGTACTTGAAGTGGGGCCCACATTGGTGTGCACAACTGGCTTCATGTATCTACTCGATACTCGAGACAACAGAGAGTCCAAAAGGCTCAACGTGAGCCCCTGTGAAGTCATAAAATACTTTCTCCGTCTCGCGACGGGTCGTGACATGTCTTGATCGGAACAGCGTCCAATTCAATTAAATGACGATATGAAATGACGGCTCAAGCTCGAGCAAGGTTCATAGCACGGAAGAGGCGGGCCCAGAGAAAGCAAAACCCTGGCATCTCATTTTGTGGCGTGATGGGCATTCAGCTGTTTGACAAACTCGGTCGAGGCTCAAAAGCAGCTCGCCCTTCAATGGTTAAACCCAACCCAGGCAGACCAGGACGGGCCTGCGGTGCCTGAGAGACTGGCTCTTGTGGGCGAGACTGGCGCCTGGGTCTAGACGGCTGCCAGATTTGAAGTTCTGTGTCCAGAAGTCATCAGCATCATGTTGGAAGCGAAGATTCTCATATTTATGGGCATTCATCTTCCGCATGTTTGACATGTCTGCTGATAAGAGGTCAGCATTTAATGGAACAGCGACTGCTAGTCTGCCGCTCAAAATCAAACAGCTGAAGCCAGCCTAAGCGATGGGCCTACTAAGTGGCAAGCATATGATGTGCGAAAGCTGTAAGACATCTCTCTGTCTATCACCCGGATCTGTTGAATAATCGACACACTGAAAATCATCCGAATCGAGGGCAAGTTGATGCAAGGAATCAGCGGTGTTCGGTTGCAAAGGCTGAGTGTTATAACGTGACTGCCGATTCACGCCAAGTCGTGGGCCTGCCCCGTTGGAGGGGTCCCTGCTGTTTGTCGTTGTTTTCTCGCACAAGAGGGATCGACTGGTAAAGTATAGAAAACCGTTGACTGTGCGCGTGTATGTTTTCTGTGTACAGGAGAGCAAAGGCATTCAAGGCAACTATCAATACAGCCTGGAATTGTTCTCGAGGTTGCCAAGGAAGTTGTTATCATGCGTGCTTCATCATCCTCCCTTCATATTTTGGCTGAGCCGTAGCCGCAACACAGGAAGTTGTCATGCTCCTTCTCCAGTACGTATTGGGATCTACCTCCCCTCTGCCCCTAGTAAGCGCCCGGCAGAAGCCACTTCTGCAGGCACCTAGGCGAACGGTTTGATCAAGCTTCAATTTCAGCTGCGGTTTGGTGCCTAGTTCTGACAGGGCCCGGGCTCAATCCAAACACTTTCAGGAAACGCTCCTCGTCCCAGTGAAGTAAAAGCAAACTCTTGGATATTCCGCTATTTTTCCCTCTTGCTGGAAACACGTCCGTTAGTATACAGTGTCAAACTGCTAGCCACACCTTGTGCAAGCAACTTTCAAGAAGGCAAAGTTCTCGACTGAGACACACTCAAAGCTCCGTGTAACCACGGCTCATGGTTGTTGTTTTGGGCTTGAAGGGTTGTGTGACAACCATCCACATTAATCTCATAAAAGTGCAAACCAATGTACCTGGGTTCGCTACTTTCGTTTTCTCCCCAAAACAATCTCTGTCGCAAACACAATCAAAAACAAAACGCACTTCGAGGCAAGCAAAGGCTGGGTTCCCTTCAAGGTTCAGCAAGTTGCTGCACATGTAGAGAAGACTCCCCTGTTTATGAACCCCAGTTGAACAAGACCAGTTCCCAGTGTGTCCAGTTGCTAGTCTAGTGGGCAACGGGGAGCCCAAGGCAAGAAACTCTGGTTGCCTGCTACAATGGCAACTGGAAGCACTGGGGTTTGGTAGAATCCCCCACCTGGGTGGCCCGGGAGGATGCCGTGAATTGCGGTGAACTGTTGCTCACACAAAGACAAATTAGGGAAACCACCTTCCCCCCAAACAAAAAAAACAATACCCCAAAAAAGGCTTAACGCGTGGTGCCTCCTCTTGCATTTGACGCCCCGCGGAACATTGAGCTCCTGATAACTCAACGCCAGTGCGACCGGCCATCGATCCCGTCGAGAGCCCCGGCCTGCACACCCTCAGAAATGGGCGGGGCCAAGGCCAGGGCTAAATTCCTAGTGGCTCGTGGCAGCGCCAGCGGAGATTGGGAACCCTTCGTTGCTTAGCCAACTTTCATCTACCCTACAAACGGCTGATTGGGGACCCGGGCGGGGGCACGCATGCAGCCAATCCACCATCGAGCTCTGGATAGATCTTTTGACAGGGCCAGCAAAATCTGTCGCTTGTCGGGCTCCGCTTGCCAAACTGACGTCACTCGGGTCACTCGCTGTCGGGTGGCTAGATCAGCCAAGTCTGTCACTTGGGTCACTGGGGTCACTTGGCTCACACTGGCAGCGCGGCCACGCGACCCCAGTCGCAGCTCAAGTGGCAGCCAGCAACCCGAGTGACCCAAGCGACCCAAGCGACCCAAGTGACCCAAGTGGCCTGAGCGACCTGAGTACCCTGGTGTGTCGAATCTCGAACTCTGCTGCAATAGCGGGTCTGCGGCGGATTTCTGTACTGTACCCGCCCTTTTCTGGTAGCAAGGCAGCTAGAAAGTCAGTTTGTTGGCGGGGGACTTGGGACGTAGTCTGTATTCCCAAGTTCCTTTTTTGATAGAGACTTTACGCTGTGCACGCCGGCTGCGTCCTGTGCGGCAATGTGGCCGCCGCGACCCCATTTTCTTCAGTCTTCGACCAGAGTGACTTGCAGGTCTTCTCTCCCCTTGCGGAAGCCCAAAACTCCCCTATCCTAAAGTGTGTGTTGCGGGTCTTCCCCAAAGCGCGAAACCCTGAAGTGTGAGCTGGAGGCATGGACAAATTCCACCCGAACGTAGGGTCTCCGCGAGGCTGTAGATCTAAGAAAAGCTCTGGAGACGCAGACTTGCTCTCCCGCAATACGGGCTGGCGGCGGAAGAGGGCAAGTCTGCGTTCCCAAACGGGAGGGCCGACTCAAGAGCAAGAGGACCTGACTCAAGTGACCCAAGTGGCAGACATCAGATACCGTTCCCGGCTACTCACGTTGAACCCTTGGCTGTCCTGATGCTGGAGAGGTGGTCCAGCAGCTCCACCAAGGGCCTCCCGGAAATTGTGAATTCAGCCGGTCAGGTGGTTGAACCTTCATATCCTTGACGGCTTCTAGGGCTCAATCACTGGAAGTCATTGACCCAAACCCCCACGTGTCTAGATGCATGAGCAAACGGGGATGCGGCAGTTCCAGCACCAAGTGGCCATTGTCACTGCTTGTGTGGCCCTGCCCGGCAGCAAGGATCAACGTGGCGGCACACACACACACACACACACCCAGACAGACAGGTTCCCTTGCAAGAATTGACACTCGATGAAACTGCTCAGGGCCACCCAACCAAGGTCTGCCAAATCTTGTCGCCAGAAAATAAGGCCACGAAAAGCAAGCGTGGTTCTGCAGTTGAGCGCCCTGCCAAAGGCAAAACTTGCGTGTTCCTTTGACTCAAAACTCTGGGCTGCTTCAAATTGCACTGTACATACCATATGGACGCGACTCGACGTACCTCACAACCAGACCGAAACTGTAGCCGTCGAACAGCTTTCTGCAGGTTCACTGTCTGCACTGTCTTGACCAAGGAGCTGCGCTGTTGCAAAATACAGAGTTCATCTGCGCGTATCAAAGCTTGGATACATGCCAAGGAAAACTGCTAGACAACACATGGGCAAGCTTTTGGTGGTTCATGGCAAAACTTGTTGTTCCCGAGTCGTTTTTCGCGTTGTTCGGCTCAACCCCTCAATCCGCTTCCCAACATGCATCCGACGCAACTGCATGCCATGGTCAATTCCCGTGAGATCAGAGATCCTAGCAAGTTCCGTTTAAGGTGATGCACGTGCCATTGGTGGCGTTTGTGCAATCGCAGTACTACCGTCGCTATGAGGGCCTCCTTTTAAAGTTTTTGTTTCTCCGGATATCTAACTGGCTAACTGTGGAATAAAGCCTCTAAGCTTGCTGCCAGAGGATAGCGCTATCCGCTGGTTGCTTGGAGCATTCGACATCTCTAGGCTTGCAACTGGACTCAGCAACGCCAATCATCGTTCGGAGCATTCGTGTGAGTGTTAGTTTGAACCAATCAGTATGGCCCCTCTTACATTCGCAACCGGCACGCGAAGACACACAAGTCACATGCGGCAGCCCCCCTTCTGCGTAGCGAGAAATCGAGGCGCCTTGCGAGAGTCGGCTCGGCCTGGCCAGGGGCTTCACTGTTTTGTCATGTATCCGATCGAGCATAGTGAGCCGACGAACATTCACACGGACACAAACACTTCTCGTTTCTGCCCTGACAATCTTCGGCTCAAGAAGCGAAGGTAAAGCATCTCGAGTGTGGAAGTCAATTCGCGAGCAAAGTGCCACGACATGTCTTGTTGCTGTCCAGAATATCAGAACCTTGCTAGAACAAAACATGGCGAGCCATTTCAAGACACATCTCTGTGATCAGTTGTCGCAGTATGCTGCGCGCGATCAAGAATCGGGCGTATGGCCACTGAGTCCAACAACTCTGGAAGAAGACATAACACTTTGCCATGATTGCAGAAACACGCGCGCATACACGCACACTCTTCACTACATTGCTCCTTGAGCAACTGTTACTTCCACACGGAGTAGAGAGTCGAAGCTCGAACTGCTCGCTTCCGAAAGTAACTGCGCTGTGCTGGAAGAACGCCCTGCCTGGCCGAAGAAAGCCGAGTTGTAAATGCCTTGGTAAAGTACCGACATCCACTGCGATTCTGTAGACTTAGAACAAAACAAAGGCCACTCCAGCATGCGCTGGGGTAACAAAATAGTTGCCCCAGGCCCAGGCTCTTTTGAAGGTTTACCTTCTGAGGGCCCTGCCTCTGGAATTCTTTGCCCTGCTTGACTCCGCCGAGCTTCGTCTGGTCTTGGGCAAAAATCCTACGATGAAGATCAAGCACGCACTGCGAAGGAAAGATACCTTCTTGGACGGTTGGCAGAAGACGAAGAGGAAAGCCAAAGCGCTTTCAAAGTTCCATTGTTTTGACCCAGTCTGGGGTTCGCAAGAACCCGAGTGCTGGTTGTGCGGTGACCTTGTGAAATGGTGGAAATCGCTGCTTATTGAAATTGGAAAGGCAAAATGTCCGGTTGTTGCCTCTCCTGAGTTGGATGTTAAGGCAACTGATTTGCGCTTAAACTGTTGTGCTGTACAGGTCTCTGCCCTTCAGCGGCTCTCTGAGCTGCTACTCTGAACATGGATTGTCCGCAATTGCGCTCGGTGGTAAGGATATCAGTCGAGGGAATCGTGAAGCAGTCCAGCAAAAATAACAGCAGCGACGTTTGCAACCGCAACTGCTACTGCAACAGCGAGCGCGCGTGACACGTATACGTACCAACAAGACAACAATTTGGCCGGTGACCTTGTTCAAAGGCAATCGGATGCTCATGAAGTCCTGTGGTGGCAATTATTTGTGTTGCCCGAAACACACATACACACGCACATCTGCCCATTCAATGTCACGTTTTTGCGCATGATGTGGCCCGAAAGTTGGAGGCATCCCAAGGACCCAATTTCAGCAAATCCTGATGCAGATACAGCGTCGGGGTCAGTGGGCCGGGTGATTCACCGCGCACCCGGCGGGAAACATGGGTATGGCCAAATGCTTCACCTTGCTTCCAGTCAAGAATATCATCCAATTCGGAAATCAATGCATGCACCTTGCGAGGGGGCAAACCATCCAGAAAATGCTTCTGGTTCTTGCGAAAAAACAAGTTGACCGCGGTTACGTCGTGATGAGGGAGCATCCACCCCGGATCCATAAGGTGAAGCCCGGGCCAAGAGGGGGGGAAGAGTTTCAGGGCTTCGACTCCTCCCACCTTGGCACAGGCTGGAGATGGGCCTGTTTTTTGAGGAGCCCGACAGTGAGCATCTTCAACCGCCATATGCCATCCCGAAAGGAGTTGAGCCTTTTAAGGAAGTGCGCCTGCTTCCCGGACATAAGCAGGAAGACGACAAAGAATTCGAACCAGGTAGGAGGACGCTTGCCATCCACAGGAGGCTCCCATCTGCACCATTCAAGAACACCTTTAATAGCAAATAAATCGTCGGGGTGACCACCCCACTTGTCAAGCAAGTCTCGTGAAAATTTAAGACTGTCGTCCACAGTGAAATACTGCCGCCTGCAAATGACCTTGCAACAGACTTCATTGGTGGAATACCAAGGAGAAATAGTAGACGTTCGATCCACCGCGCGAGTATCTTCCGGGTATCTGCAACAATCTCCGTGCCCTAGCTTCCCACGCAAGGATGAGGTTGGCGCATCCCATCTGTAACCTGTCCCAGTTTTGTCTGGCTTGCAAGCTCATGCCCATTGTGCAAGTAAGGACCTCTTGAGCACAGAAGGCGAATTTGTTAATCCTCGAGGTGGGATTAAAGTGAAGGTCAAGGTAGAGCAAGTCTGTTGAATTGAAGAATGGGCCAAATTCTGCCTCGAATTCCGGCGCTGTGTTTTTCAAATGTGGGTAATTGTTAGCCAAATCCAATCGCATGCTTCCTCCTGAGGTACACAATCGAAAAACTTCTGTATCCACAGACGCCGCCTGTAGGTACCCCTCCTGCTAAGTATCTGTGCGCTGGGCAGCTTCGAAGGCAAGGGCTGCAGGGACCCCCCACTCATGGTGAGTGCAGCGCCCTGGGATGCCTCCCACAACGTTGTCCGGCAAAGTCAGCATCCACTTATGGAAGATTCTCAACACAGCAGGTTCAACCAAAATAGGCCTTGTGGAATTGAGAGACGCACCAACTTTCTTGGGGATCACCACCAACTTGGTGATCCTCCAGGCATGTTCCGGCCAAGAATAAGACGACGCAGGAAAAGATCATGTAGCCTTTCTTGCCCTTCAGGAGGGAATTGCTTGAGTTGCCTATAATCCCAGTGCCCGAGCCCACCACTGGTAACGTTGATGTCCCAAGCAAGTTCAGGAAGATCATCATGTTCAGAGGCCGGGGCGGGAGTAACTTCCAAAAAAAATATCCTTACCATGGCTGCAGCAAATTGTGCAATCTTGTGAAGGGTTGATGTATCGTCACGTACGGGCCTAAGCATTGCCAACGCAACGGCGACACAACGTGACATCTCAACTTGCCCCGTAAAGTGGCCAGGTCCCCTGCTGGGCGGTGTCAGGTTCCGCTCCTGGGACGCAAAGGCCGCTAACACAACAAACGATG
>CAUJNA010002112.1:1435496-1592996 GCA_963377175.1 Effrenium voratum
GTCTGTGTGCGGGTCTGTGTGTGTGTGTGTCTTTGTGTGTGTGTGTGTGTCTGTGTGTGTGTCTGTGCTTGTGTCTCTGTGTGTGTGTGTGTCTGTGTGTGTGTCTGTGTGTGTGTCTTGTTTTGCTGTTGCTTCAGCTCTGGTTCAAGACTGATTTGCTGCACAAAAAGGACTCCGGAGGTTTCTAGTTCGTGGACATTGCGCACTTATTTGGTAACATGCCAAACACTTCTTTCTCCGTTTGTCTCTATACATCTACTCTCACGTATTCTTGTATTTATGGTGGGTTCCTTGGTTGCCACTAAATGCAACATGGTGCGATATGAAAGTGGCTGCAACCCGACGACTGGACACGCAAAAAACCGCGCTGCCTTGAACTTGACTGGGGAAGAGAACAATGTACGTTTGTTTGAGGAAGAATCCACAACGCCATCTCCTGGAACTTGACTGCTCATCAGGCTCTGCCACGAAAGTGTCTTCTCGCTTTGGTAATGCTCAGCTCACAGCATTCTAAGTGAAAATACGGGACACCCATTGTGGGAAAACACAATGGGTCATGTAGTCTCATTGCCATACACTGCTTGTTTGGCAGGATAAACCTCCTAGATCCACGACAAAATGCCTCGCTTGTAGTTTGAGCCTCTCTGGAGCAGGACTCAAGTTCACGCTGCCGCAATACTGTCCCAGAAGGGAAACCATAACACGACAGTGCTGAGGCTGTACTGTTGGTTGTGTTTGCGAGCTTTTCAGTTTCCAGGGTGAAGGGCGCTGTGGAAAAGTTCAATCTTCCTTCAGGCCCCCTAAACTCAAGCGCTCCTCGGCGTCCTTCCGCACACTTCCCAAACCCGGCTCATCGGAAAGTGAGGTGGCACGCTCAGACCGCGCCTGGCTGGAGGCTTCAAGAGCGGCGTGGGCTGTTGAGCGAACCACGCGCTCAACCCTAAGTAACTGGTTTGCAGAAAGGATACTCTATTAACCAGAAGCACCAAACTCTGAATGCTTCATGTTGTACATTCAGGCCAGCATATACACAACATATATGTGTATGTATATATATATATGTATATTGATTCATTGGTTGTCCTGTTTTCTACGCCCCCCTGCTCCTCCCCCCTCTTTGCAGGTGTGCCCGTTTTGCTTGAGTAGCGCGCAGGCTGTAGAGTGTTGACTGCTTGCGCAGCAGGTGCCACCGTTTTGCGTTGAGCAGACAGGAAACTGTTTGTGCAGCAAACTCAAGCACAGGTATGCAGGCTATTCCATCATGTGCATTTCTGCAGAGACCAAGTCCATTGCACAATTGCAAGAAACAAGCATTCCGCACAAAAATGTATCAACATGTCGACATGCTATCTGCCTCTGAAAAAGAGGCTGAACCCACACCAGGAAACCTAAGTACTCTTGCGCAAGAATATATCCTTGCACAAAACAAATGTAAAAGGCAAGTGGATAGAAAACATCATTTACTCTGCTGTGGGCAAGACTTTGTCCGCACAGCAAACATAGCTGCGATTTGTTCGCACATGTCATTTCTCCGCGCAAGACGGAAACAGTTCTACAACACCAGTAAGAGAAAACGAGTGTGCCAAGCAAGATGCAAACATGCCAGACCCCCCGGAAATGATAGAAACGGGACCAACAAGGAAATGTGAGTATCCCTGGAACAAGAAGGAAAAGCATCATTTTCCCAGGCAAGCTTTGTCCAGAACCCTGCTCCAAAAAACGAAGGATACTCAACATTGCTTGCCCATGCAAATAGTTGGGACACTGTTTGTCAACTCGAACCAACTCACGCGGGTGAGGTCAGCGTTGGTGGGACGCGGGGTGGGTGGGTGGCAAGCTTTGATGTTCATGCGAACCAAGTCACGCACCATGCAAGGGGGGGACGGGCCTGGGATGTCTCGGTGGGAAAAGGGGCGAGCGGGGTGGGTGGGGGAGGGCTGGGGAGGTTATGCGGTGGAATCATGATCTAATTCACTTGTGGAATCATGCGGTGCCCGAAAAGATAGTCAAGGTCATTCGACTAATTTATGTAATCATTGCTGGAATCATGCGATGTTTGTAAAGAGAGCGATCGTACTGCGAACCTTCGTAACTTCAATCCAACTCGAACACACTTCCGGCTTCTGATGTATGGAAAAACCCAAGCAAAACAACATTTTTTGGGTTACCACGTGCACGGATGACCAGGCCCATTTGCGGTAATTACCATGAATTCTGAACGTGACACGTGTACAAATGAGCAGTTGGACACGTGCACCGATGACCGCCCAACCACGTGCACGATGACCCCCCTTCCACCGGTGGGATCAATCTTGGATCCACAAATGTCCCCTGAAATCAAAATACCGCATTTAATCTTCCAAATTTTGTACGGCTATTTGGACCCTGGATCCAAGATCCAAGATTGCTGGGGGACTTTCAGAGGCTTAACCACCCCTCCCCCCCACAATCTCCGATCTTGGATCTTGGATCCGGGGTCAGAAATCCAATTCTGGTATTTAGATTTTGTAGTCACTCATGGATCCAAGATTGCTCCCAAAAGTCCCACACACAATCTTGGATCTTGAATCCAGGATCTAAATACCGGTATCTAGCAATCAAATACCGGTATTTAGATTTCAGAAGTATCACTCATGGATCTCCCAAAAACATCCCCCACGAATCTTGGATCTTGGACCCGGAGTCTATAGAAATCTAAAATGGTATTTAGATGGAGTCTGGCCTTTTTTTGTCATTGGGGGCACCGGGAGAGGGGGGTACCATACAATTATAGAATACAATGTCATGTATATGTATGTGACACGTCTTGAACTTCCTGCAGCTAACCCTGCCACAGTCACTGCAAGCTTCGCATGCTATTGCTACATTGTGAGGAGACTGGGAGGTCTGCTTGAGAAAGCCGAGCTTGCGACTGTTCCGCATTCCCTGAGTAGCTACAAGGAGGGTTACATGATGAAAGCCATGAATCCAAGGCATGAACAAGTGGATGTGTACCACCTAACAGAGATTTTTTAAGCAAACAGAAATGCAGAAATGCATTTCATCGGTGGTGAGGTTGTCCTACAGCCCTACACCCGGGCAGCTGCTTCAAGCTGTGAACATGTCTCGCCGATTGCCCTGCCTTACTCATTTTCCGCCAAAACAAACCTGCTGTTGCCACCAGTCCTCAAAGTGTCCACAGCCAAGCTGTATACAACAATACAATCTCCAGCACCTAACCCAAGAAAGCTTGGATCTGCCAAGGTCTCTTTTCAAGTATGGCTAGCAACCTTGTACTCAGTCACGGTGTCCAATTCCGTGACAAGCTTGTTTGTGCTTGATTCGTGTACAAATGAATGCCAAAGCCTGACACTGCACAGCACTTGACCTTCATGGTGTTCTATGTTTCGTCCCACAACCGCATGTGTGTATCGCTACCGGTAGGTGTTTACCCGGTCTGCGTGAAAGCTTCATGGTCGCTTCGTGTTTCATTTACGGTTTTTGTCTAGCGCTGTGCTTCCTTTGCGTGTGATTTCATGTGCGCGTACCCTCCAAATGATTGACTCCATCCAAAACGAGGGGGGCAAAGTCGCATGGCCCAGCATGGCCCGTCTTTGCCTCCTTCTCCTTCGGCTCTTTGGCCTGGCGGGCATGCCAGGCTCTTTGGCGTTTGACTTGGAAGCATGGCTGCAAGCCCTTGCACAAGCAGCATGCTGCTCAACACTCTCAAATCTACGGGAGTGGTTTACGCACTTGCCTGACTGCTTGCCTGGTTGCTCAAATGTCGGGACTCTGGATACGCGTTTGGATTTTGCGGGCTCCGGCAGAACCGCGTGCCTTCTCAACAAAAACAAAGAAGGCACTGTGCCCCCGAAAAAGAAAACCGCGTGCCCAGAAATGAGGCACCTCAGGTTACCTCTCAGTAAAATTCGGCGCCGTGCCTTCCCACGGCCATCGTCTCTCAATCGTGTCTTTGAGAAGGCATGGTAGGGGGAGGCTCGATGGGGGTCCAGAAGTAAAGGCGTCCTTTTGAAACACCGAATGCTACAGCATAGATTTACGGACTATCTGCCCGCGCTGAAACGTTAACATCCCAAATAAAGCTCAAAACGTACGGATCGTAGGTGTGGTTGAAGGTACGAATCGTTCTGGCACCGGCTGGGTGATCCACACCCTGATTTTTGTTCAGCCGCATCCACCTCTGACATTGGTATTTTATAATTTTCAATATGCCCGCAGCTTGAAAGAAACAGAAAGTCAAATGGCAGCGAAAACAGCGTGGACTTGATTGAAGTGTGCAAAGGCTTGTCCACTCAAACACTCGGCCTCCCGCCCGACCATCACATTTTTTGCCCTCGGCACGACGCTGCCAGCAAGAACATGCCAACCAAGCACCAACAGCCAGGAGCCTGGCTCACAGGCCGTAGGACTTGCCCAGCCAACTGGTTGTTAGATTGCAACAAAGTTGCCAACATCAGGAAGATGACAGCCACGTTGAAGACGTTGAACAGTCTGCATTTCTTTGCAAGCCGCTCTTTGCAGGATCCATATCTGACGCCAGGTCAACAAGTCAAAGAAGCGCATTCATTGTGCGGTGCATCCAGAACGGCAAAACAGTAAATCCCACGCAGCCTTCAAGAGACGATTCGAATCCAGTCCGTTGCAAGGCAAACAAGCATCTGAGACATTTTCACAGGATGGACCTGAGCTGGTGTGGGGCGCAGCTCTTGAATAGTCATGGAGACATCACACCAACTCTTCCGTGTGCAAAGAACCTCAACTTAGACTCGGGGAAAGTACCACAGCCCGCCAACCTGGCCACGGTCAAACACCTTTGCTGGCTCTGGGCACGGCTTCACGCTTCCTGACTTTAAGGATCTTATCCTCATTCAAAGCATCGACAATCGATCCGTTCAAGATGTGATGGCCTCAAAGTCATGCAGCGCCTCATGAGCTGCTAGCAAGAATGCTGAACATCTTCTTGAGCGCGCGAAACGCCTAAGCCTTGTTTTGTGGAGTAGATTTGCGGCTTACATGTTTGATCCCCGACAGGTTTTCAAATCAAATGGCAAGGCACCCACAAACTTCTGAGCTAGCTAAGGCACCAACAAGTCAGGGACACCATATATGTCTATCGAACATAATCTTGTTTCTTGGCTCGACTTCTGAGCCCATTCCAAGGATTTCAATTGGCAGGGCCCCTCACTGCTCATACATTCCGGTATTTTTTAACCAGAAAGATCCCTACGTCAGGAGCACCCGCCGCTGGAACGCAACATGTATTGCACTTGGCAGCGTGCGCTGGTCCGCTAGAGGGGCTGTGAACAAGCTGGAAAACGAGGCTGCGGATACCTCGAGCAACGCTATGACCCGCTGCACCTGCTAGCCGGGGAAGCCCAGAAACAGGCACGAAACAGTCTAGGTGTCCATCTAGGGCAAGGTAAGCTGGTGCAATACTTGAAGGGAATGCCTCGAGTTTCGCCTCTAATGACTTGGCAGCCTTCCAACATGAGCCACAGCCCAATGAGCTGTACCCGGCCAGGCGCCTCTGCCAAAATCAAACATGAAGGGAAAGGACAGCCACCGTCCACAAGCGGAACACTCAATGGACACCACATGCCTTCATTCAGCCACATTCATCTTTCAGGAAGGATTGATTCTGGCAAAGGCGCATGGTTGGGTTTCTCATTGGAGTGTCGCAAGCACAGCCTTTCCGCGCGGCTCCCCCGCCAAAAGAGCTTCCCACCAAGAAAACTATTCCACAAGCGCATGCGGGTGGATCCTCCTTACGTAGCACGCATGCAAAACGTGCCATAATCAAGCCTTGACGCTGCTGTCAACAACTCTCACAAGACCGACGATTGCCCGCGCACACAGCTGACAGAGAGGAATCGAGCGAGAAAGAAAGACAAAACAGAAACTCTACATGTATGTTTCTTCTCTCTCTCTCTACTGTTCATTTTGCTTCATAGCTCAACGAAATTGACTTGCCGCAAGCCGCCGAAACAGTTACTCCTGCTCTGCCTGCAAATGTTGCGCTGATCCAGCAAGCTGCTGTGGCTGTAAATGTTGTCACGTGCATTCGCTGCACAAACGCCTTCTGCGCTGCATTGAGCTCTGAGGCATCACCCAGGGCAACGTTATCGAACTTACAGCGATGTGTTTCAAACAACCGGTTAGACAACATTCTGATAAATTACCCAAATACGAAAATGCCCCCTTTTCTTTTTCTCAGCATTGTGTAAGGGGATAGGGGAATGCACCCTCCACCGAATTCCGTGAATCGGTCACGGGATTTTGGGTGGAGCCTAAGAGAAATTAAAAGTGTCTTTTTTCAGAAGACGAGGAAGCAGGACAAAGGCTGGGTCAGGCCCTCGATCCGCACACGCAGGTGTTAGTCCGGGTGTGCGAGTTCATCAGCCCAGGTGTTGAACTTTGTGGGAATGTGGTTTGGTGCTTAGAAGTTCATCATTGCGTAAACACCCTGGTTGTCGCTCCCCCAGATGAGGAGCTCCCCGAGGGCCGCAATGCTCTTTGAAGGCCCACAGGAGCTGCTCCTGGCACACTTGGAAGTGGAACCAGAAGACCTGCCCGGGCTTGCTCTATCTGAGCACCAGCCTCCTCCGATGTAGGCCTTGCCATTCGCCGATGCTCCCACGTCACACCACTAAGACTTCGGGCTTGAGTGGGATTGTGAAGAGCTGTTTGAGAAGGCAAACCATTCAAACCATTTTAGGTGGTCTCCCGCTGCGCAGACGGGCCGCAGTGGCCACTGCCGTAGACCATTGAATCCGGCCCATAGCCTTAGCCCCCCTCATCCGGAGCAGCCAGCAGAAGTCGTCCACGAAGACGAGGTACAGTACACATGTGCAGGACCATGGAAATCTGCCCACTGGCAGCCAGCGCTGAGGGAGACAAAATTCAGACCATATATGATGGCTCGATGAAGGGGGGTGGTCATGGCTGGGTGGAGACAAGAAGTGCTCCCCAAAGCGGACGTGACTGAGCCCGCCGGCAAGTCAAAGTGCTGCGAGGACTGGCGCTTCTCTGTGAGTAACTGTTAAGGCTAGTTCTTGCCCCATTGTCTGCCTCCTCTCTCCTTCCAGGGCCAGACCTCAAAGTCGGAGGAGACCAGCGGCACTCCACAAATAGAGGTAGAACATCATCTTCTCCGAAATGATCGCAGTGAGGCACTTTCCGCTCCCTGGTTTGTAGAACCATTGCAAGATGCTCCCTGTTCTACAGTGCCTCCGCCTGCCATAAGCACCAGGCCTG
Source organism: Effrenium voratum (assembly GCA_963377175.1). Taxonomy (NCBI): domain Eukaryota; class Dinophyceae; order Suessiales; family Symbiodiniaceae; genus Effrenium; species Effrenium voratum. The sequence goes on from CAUJNA010002112.1 coordinate 1,442,751, forward strand.
CTGCTGCTAAAGTGCACATTGCGTTGTACGGCTCATGCCCAGACAAATGATGATCCGCCGGAATTGCAGCTTTCCACCACCGTTAGAGGACCTCTGCCAGCCAGCCAAAATCGTGCGAAGGTGCTCCCTGCGCTTTGGATTGAGAGGCTTCAATATGTCCGCGCATTGCAGGTGGGTGTGGTGGGAAGGGGTGTTGGCTGTTGGCGCTGCCTTGGAACGTTCCACTGGCTTGGATTGCGGCAGTTCTTGTGAAGACGGTAGTCCTTGCAGAAGCTCACCCCCTTGAAGTTCTTCAAACCCCAGCGGGCGTGGTATTTGGCGCCGTTGCCTTTGGGAGGGTTGGGCCGGGTGTGTTGTCCCTCCTGTTGAAATCTTGCTTTTCCGACTGTGTTTGATGAACCTTTCCTCCCCCCTTTTGCTTGCCTTTGGGTGCTGCTGGCGCTGGTCGTTGCACTCGTTCGTAGACCTCCCGCTGCCAGAAAGAGTAGGTCCTCCCTGGTGGTCCACTTAAAGGGTGATGTGAATTGGAGCTGTCTCTTCTGTGAGCACATGGATTTGTTTGGTCGCGAAAGCTCCGTGCTCCTTTGAAAGGGGATCATCATCCACGACTTGCTGCTCCTCCCGCTGGAACGCAGGGCGTCAGCCTCAAAACAGTTCGCCTCAACCTGGCGTGCTTGGGATTCTTCAGCCTCAAGGCCCTTGCATATCTGCACCACCACGTTCCGTTTCTGGCAAACGTAGACGTCTGCTGTACTCTCCGTCATCCAGGTGCCCAGATATTGCCGCAGGTTTCTGGGCACCGGAAAGCACAATCTGGCGAGCACGGTCTCCGCCCCGCAGCTGTTCGCGCCAACACGCTCACCGATCTCCAATAACAGCGCGGCCTCCAACAGCGGTTCGGAGCTGCGGCTGCTGGGCAACCAGAGCGCGCGGGTCTTTCTGGAGTGGGACGGCGCACCGCGCCTCCGTAGCGCCTCCTTAAGCCATTGCAGCGCCCTGTCCGCCGTCCTGCATCTCGGGGAAAGGCTCGTGGAGTCTTCGCTGATGGTCGGCAGCATGGTAGTCCATGTCAATGAAGCGCCGTACCGTGGCCAACCACGGGGCCCACCATGTGAGGCCTGCGAAGCTGAACTTGGCGCAGATCAACGGCGCTGCTCGTTGTTTGATCTTGGCCGCGGTGACTGGTTTGTCTGCCACGCCGTCAACTCCACGTGTCCGAGGTCTGTGAGGTTTGCTGTGGGTGGACGTGCTGCAGGCCGTCAAAGCGTGCGCTGCAGCCCGCTTGGTACCTGGCGATTTCAGGAGTACGTCCAGCCGCCCCTAGCGCCCTTCCCTGCTCGGCACTGCTGCTTTGCGCTTGACCACAGTGTCCGCCAGGCTCTCTTCCAGCGCCTGCTTCTTCTGCTTCAGGCGGTGGACCTCATCCACATTGAGGACTCTAAAGATCTTGGAGAACCACCGGCGTGTGTTCCACAATGGCTGCACCTTGTGCGGAGATGTGTCCGCTGCCGCCAGTGCGTTCAGGAGTGAGCGCTCCTTCCGCGGGACTGCCGTGAAGTTCATCTTTCGGAGCTTCTCATAGGTCAGGCAGTGTTGGCGCAAAGCGCAGAACCTTCTGCCACCCAGCAGGTCCAGCGCCTCCTTCTGGAAGTCCTCGTCCAGCAAGGGCGCCAGGCTTGGGGTTGCCCACTTGCGTGGAGTTCCAGCGCCAGCTGCGTTGTGGGCTCAAGTTCTCGGACCCTACCTGGGCGCCAGTGTCTGGTGGGTCTTCACGGTCCGCCCATAACCGCACGTCCTCGTCATTGTACAGGGCTTGCAGTAGTCGGATGAGCGCCGGCCGGCCAAAGCCGCCAGAAGCAACATCCACAGACCGCAGCGGATGTCCCCCGCATCCTCCTCTGAAACTGGCTGCGGTAATCTCTTTGTCGCCGCCCCCACCAGTTGGGTGAAGTACGGCGCCGACACTGCGAGGTCGTCCATCGCGATCTGGAGGCCGTTGTCCGCCAAACCGGAAAAACGATTGCGGGCCACGGCGGCCCAATCTTTTGTTTCTCCGAAGAGCCACTGCTGCTACTGCCGCCGGAACGTAACTCGTGCTTCTTTTCAGCGCAGCTGCAGTGGCATCATAGCTTCTAGGAAGCTGGCCAACTGTGCTGACCAACTGTACACTCAAGGAAAGCGCAGGCCACAGAGATTCCGCGTGGCGCTGTCCAGCTCCCTGCGCGTTGCACGGTCGCCCTTTTATCGCTTAGCCTCCCTCACGGCTGTTGTCACGGAGGCATCCGTGCCAGCATCTCGCAGTTTCCTCCTCTAAAGGCTTTCTAGGTCACTTTGGCCAGCGCCGTGCTAGCGCCGCGCGAGCAGCATCGTTTTGGGACCAGTGGCTTAGAAGGTGCCACTTAGTTGCACAGATTACGCCGAGTGCCTAGCAGCTCCATCATGCACAAGTCAGCGCAGCCAAGGCGTTGTAAACAGAGCCATCCGTTGATCGAAAGTTCTGCTGCACGCCCCAAGCCATGTCTGACTGCAGTATGGGTCTGAAAATAGGCTGCATTGTGTGCGAGTTCCATGTTCTGGCCGCACAAGGACAATGCAGGTGGCGTGCCTGTGAAGATAAAATGCTAGCGCGACACTAGCGCGAAGCTAGAGCTTGGGTGATGCTTTGCTGGTTTTACAAGCGCGCCGCCTTGAAAACACATGAAAACTGCTTGCCTGGAAAAACTGCTTGCCTGGATCTGCTGAGCAAGGACTTTTGACAACTCATCATGTATGATCTGTCAATCTCGCTCCAAGTGATGGTCAAGATTGGTGTCCAAGACGCCAAACCCTAACCAGAGGGTCAACGACAGTGTTATTCATAACTATAACACGTGCTGATCAAGCGCAGTAGTCAGAGACGAGTGATCAAACATCAAGAGTAAGTAACAGTCTACAATCAAGCCCGCACTAGATGAAGCCAAACACCATACCTACCAAGGTACGTCAATCAAGTTCATAACGCAGGTCGTAGCAATCTCTTCCCAAATTGAAGTCCATCCCTCCCACTGAAAAGCATTCCAGGGGGGGAGTTGTTCAATCCGGCCGTAGGCGATGCTAGGTTTGACGCTCATCGTCCTACTGTTGGGGAGCACAAAAACGATCAGCCTCGCAATATTCAGAGAAATGTCAGGTTCACACTTCATGAGTCATTGCGGAGGCTGTGTTTTAGAAAGGTGGTATATGGAGGCTGATCAAAAGGTCCTTTACATGGGATGACCATGGGGAAGACCAGTACAAAAATGATACTTGCCACTAAACTTACCACTAAATTGGAGAACTTATCCATGAGCATTTGGGGATCAACCCGCATATACCGAAAGAACTTTCATCACTTCTGCACCCGCATCTCCACCTAAAACCACAGCCCTCGCAAATGGACAAGCAACTAGTAGCGGTTCATGGCTCTTTCCTTGCGAACGCAGTGGCCGTAGTGGTGAGCGGAAAGTGCCAACGCCAGCTGATAGGCAGGTGAACTGCAAACTCAATGCCCAGGTATAACTCAATGACAATCTGCTGGCACATGCTACAGGAAATCGGACAGCGAATTGCACTTGCCACCTGGGTGATGAGCGGGATTGAGACAGCAGAAACCTGGGACCGGATTGCCAATCAAACTAACTTGGTTGGTAAACTCCAAAAGCGAATGCTTGGTCAGCTTGTTGGAGCTGTTCTGACCGGACCTCCTGGCTTGCATTGACCCATCCTCACTCTTTTGACTATGAACCATCTTCTCCAAACGAGTCAACATGAGGTCCTTCTTGTCTTCGGTTTAGCTTTCAGCCAGCTTCTTTTTGTGGGACAGTGTGCTGTTGGAAAACAGACCGCCAAAGAACGTGCAGGAATCTACCTAGGCGGTACCAGGGAACCGTGGCGTGTCCAGTCACAATGAAAAGCTCATGGCACCCAGCTGGTCGAACTCGCTGACTACGACTTTGTTTGTTCCATGTATTTCTGTAAAAAACAAGATAGCTGCAAGGCTGCGATCGCTTGGCGCGCACTGCGCATTCTGCTCCAACGACGCAGCACGGGCCTCGGAGGAAGTTCAAACATCGCACTGAGAGAGCCCCCTCTGAAGGCACAGCGCTGAGCGGCGGAGGAAAGCTGCTTGTCGCAATTGCACAAGCTTGGCAGGCCAAAACTTCCTCCCTGCATGCTGAAAATGACAAACACCATGGGAGTGGCGAGTGAGTCTAGTGAGCTGAAATGATCCCCATCCAACCCAGAAATAAAAAGCATGACTCAATTCTTGCGAAATAGCATGTGATCATGCATGCCTGTCATCGACACTGTACCCAAGAACTGTACGCTGTGATATGTTCATGTGTAATCAGCTGGCGCACGCAAGGCCATGCCGACTGACTGTCTGTGTTGAAATCAACCACATGTACAGCATGAGTCTGTCATGTTATTGGTCACGTAAAAATGTTTGCCTGTGCATCGGTCGGGTGACTTGTGTGCTTCATGTTGCAGGCACATCGACTTGTTTTGCAGCAAGTGTATCTAGGCGCACTGACAACATTCCTGAACCAGAATCCGGGATCTCTTAGCAGAGGACTTCCATGAGTAAGCTCGGTTTACCTCAGGGGGTCTTGTCATATTTCGCACAATTTGGTCTGACTGCACGGGATCCTGTGTTGTTTTATGCTTCATTGTCAGCTGTGTCCATCACAGTGCGAGCCAATCTATCATGTGCATCCGAGCATGCATCCTGCTGCTTTGTCACACTGCTATGTCGATTCTTGCATGCTGTGGTATCTGCCCGCCATCATTTTGTGTATGCAATGAAATATACAATGTGAACGCGTTTCTCTATCGTACGCTGCACGCATCGTTTGTATCTCTCTTGGTATGTTGGTACGGCCCCACGCCTCTCCCAAGTTTGTGCGCCTGTCACGTGCCCATTTCAAACACCTTGGCCAGGTGCACTGGCTGATATTTGTCTTGCGCTCTCACGTCGACAAGCTGCAATGGGGCGGATGGAACAGAAACATGAGACAAGATGCGTTATATGATTTGGGATTTGATCAATACGATCTGCTAATTAAGCTTCTTGCCTTCCTTTTCGAAGTGAGACACGAAGGCGTGGTCAGGCAAACGTTGGCCCTTACCCCATCGCCTCGTGGTGCTCCATTCGGCGCAGGACCAAGTGGGACAATCTGATCGGCAAATCAACTCTTGCCCTCGTTGTATGCTTTCCAAAGCAGCTAACAGTGCAAACCATGGCCGCAATAGTCAGCAATAGTCAGCAGCTCTCTTTTTGACAGAACCTTTGAACCACCTGGCACCTGGCACTAAGCATCAGTGCAGCTGGCCTTCAACGGGGGCCTCGCGACAGAAAGTTGCATCCAAAATGGACCCACCTTCGGGGCCTGGAGCTTGCGCGAGCCCTAACCGTGTGCCTCAAGCGGTGCCTCAAGCGGTGCCTCATCAGCTTCAGGGGGCCGGTCATCGCTGTGCGACCCGCAAAGTATGAAGCTAATCAGCAACAGGAAGCCAAGCATGCCTTGTGAACCAAGTGGGGCATATGCACCCCATCCACATTCCGGTCAGCATCTTTTGTCAGGCATTGTGGAGTCATATGCTAGGTTCAAACGACACAGGACCGGTCTGCAAGCTGTTGACAACGAGACCAGCAAACGCGCTTTGATATATGCCAAGTCATCCTGAATAGCAGTATCTGGCAACACTGCGAATATTCCACCTTTAATTATGTTCAAACTGCACACTGCAACCCAAAACAAAACATGAATGAATGATATAGTTGTGCAGCCAAATGCCTTGCCAAGTTGCCAGAATGACAAAATGGGAGCCTTCGTTCAGCAGGGCAGGCAGCCGTAACAAAGGAGTGGGTGAACAAGGGCCTGCCACTGAACAGAAGGCCCAACCAGCAACCCATGAGTCTCCGCTCCCTGCGACCGAAAGGCATCCAATGTCTCGTCAAGGCCATGGCACGCCCACAGGAGGCGGTCTGGGTTTCGGGAAGGGCACAAACGGAGTCGGGGAAAACCTGGACGGGGAAGGATCCAGTGTGAGTTAGGGGGTGGTGGGTCAAGCAATTACCCCTCACTCAAATCATCAAAGTCCTCACCCATCACCCCGCACCTGGACAGGCGCTCCATGACGAAGCGACATGGCGGGATCATGGTGGTCCGGTGGCGGGGCTTCTCCAGCTTCCTTGGCGTGGCTCTCAGTAAATCCTGAGATTTCGAATCCGCCCAAACCAGTAGGACTGTATGGAAAAAAGGTCCCCAAAAAAGATGTATGCACTACTGCACTGTTGATGCAGGTCTGCAGGCATTCACAATTAGTTGGCTGGTTTCCACTTCAGGGGCAGAGGGCAATGTCGTCGCTGAATTCACAAGGCCTGGGCCTGGTCGATTTGGATGCTTTGTCCAACCAACCCAAACAAAATCGACAACCCTTTCAGCTTTTCGTGGCAGTGCCATTTTGGGTGTTGACCAATGTGACAGGTACTATTTTGGCGGGGTGCGGATTTATTTTGGGAATTTTTTTCGTTTTTTTTTGGGATTTTTTTTCGTTTTTCGTCCGGGCCAGCAAAATGTTGTATTTTACAGCATTTTCTCGCGAAATTGACGCATTTACACTAGCTCGTCAACATCCCCAGCATCGTTTTCAACATCCCCCGCATGTCCGACCAACATCCCTAGCATCACCAACAAATCGTGGGTAACAAAATCCAAAAATGTAGCTGGCGGGTTGACGGGGTCAAAACAATAACGCTTCAAACAGGAGGGCATTTCAATCCCAGCAAAAAAATACAAAAAAAAACAACTAAGAAAAACAGAGCGGGGTAGTGATGATTCGAACAGGGGTGCAATTAAATCTCTGCAAAAAGTCTAAAAAGTAGCGGGGGGGTTGGGGGGGGGCGGCAGCCCCCCCATGATGTTCGAAGAATTGATGATTCAATTAGGGGTGCAATTAATTAAATCTCTGTAGAAAATCTAAAACGTAGCGGGGGGGCGGCAGCCCCCCCATGATGTCGGAAGAAGTGGTGATTCAAGTAGGGATGCAATGATTCAAGAAAGGGTGTGATAGAATTTAAAAGGCAGCGGTAAGGTTGGCGGGGGTGGCTTCCCCTATGATGTTCGAAGAAATGCATACATACAGACATACACGGACTACACAGATTACCTAAAATGTCGTATTTTGCAGCATTTTCTCGCGAAATTGGACGCTCGAAAAAGTGATAATTCAAACAGGGGTGCAATTCAATCTCTGCCGGGCCAGTAAAGTGTCGTATTTTACAGCATGTTCTCGCGAAATATACCCCGCATGTCCCACCAACATCCCTAGCATCACCCACAAATCGTGTGACGGGGTCAAAGAAATGATGATTCAAGTAGGAGGGCATGTCAATCCCTGTAAAAAAATATAAAAAGTAGCGGGGGGGTTGGGGGGGGCGGCAGCCCCCCCCACGATGTTGTTTGCAGAAGTGATGATTTGAATAGGGGTGCAATTAAATCTCTGCAAAAAGTCTAAAAAGTAGCGGGGGGGTTGGGGGGGGCGGCAGCCCCCCCATGATGTTCGAAGAATTGATGATTCAATTAGGGGTGCAATTAATTAAATCTCTGTAGAAAATCTAAAACGTAGCGGGGGGGCGGCAGCCCCCCCATGATGTCGGAAGAAGTGGTGATTCAAGTAGGGGTGCAATGATTCAAGAAAGGGTGTGATAGTGTTCGAAGAAATGCATACATACAGACATACACGGACTACACAGATTACCTAAAATGTCGTATTTTGCAGCATTTTCTCGCGAAATTGGACGCTCGAAAAAGTGATAATTCAAACAGGGGTGCAATTCAATCTCTGCCGGGCCAGTAAAGTGTAGCATGTTCTCGCGAAATTGACACATTTTACACTAGCCCGTCAACATCCCCCGCATGTCCCACCAACATCCCTAGCATCACCCACAAATCGTGTGACGGGGTCAAAGAAATGATGATAGGAGGGCATTCAAAAAAGTAGCGGGGGGGTTGGGGGGGGCTGCCCCCCCCACGATGTTGTTTGCAGAAGTGATGATTTGAATAGGGGTGCAATTAAATCTCTGCAAAAAGTCTAAAAAGTAGCGGGGGGGTTGGGGGGGGCGGCAGCCCCCCCCATGATGGTCGAAGAATTGATGATTCAACTAGGGGTGCAACCCCCCCATGATGTTCGAAGAATTGATGATTCAACTAGGGGTGCAACTAATTAAATCTCTGCAGAAAATCTAAAACGTAGCGGGGGGGTTGGGGGGGGCGGCAGCCCCCCCCATGATGTCGGAAAAACGCCACCTGCCGAAGAGGAACTGGGAATGCAGAGGATGCGAAAAGCCAAAAAGCCACCAAAAGCCGCATAAACGAGCAAAAAGCCTAGAAGCTTAGAAGCCGAGAAGTCAAGAAGCCGAGAAGCCGAAAAGCCAAGAAGCCAAGAAGCCAAGAAGCCAAGAAGCCAAGAAGCCAAAAAGCCAAGAAGCCCAGAAGCCGAGAAGCCGAGAAGCCAAGAAGCCAGGAAGCCGAAAAGCCAAGAAGCCGAAAAGCCGAAAAGCCAAGAAGCCAAGAAGCCGAGAAGCCGAGAAGCCGAGAAGCCAAGAAGCCAAGAAGCCAAGAAGCCGAGAAGCCAAGAAGCCAAGAAGCCAAGAAGCCAAGAAGCCAAGAAGCCAGAAGCGAAAAAAATTCCCAAAAAAAAACGAAAAAAATTCCTAAAATAAATACCCCTCCATTTTGGCGACTCGCCCCATTGTTTGTTGGAAAATCAATATTAAACCATTTCCCTTGTGGAAAGTGCGGGAGATTCCAAGAAACGCCACTCATTCACAACAACCACAACCACAACCACAGCCAGAATCGACTCGTGTTCTTTCTTATGTTCCCGGAACATCCTTCACAAGGGAGTCCTAATTACATAGATGACACCAATCAGCCCTCGAGCGTGGTCATCCCACATGCACCAAAAATCAGTGGCCACATCGCCCAATTTGTTGGGATGCCTCAAAGTACAAAAAGCCTTGGCATGTGCCGCTACTCTGGGATCCACGCGTCGCCACTCCCCAGCACACAACGCCCACCCCACGCCCTTCGCCCCAAAAAGAAGAAAGACTTGGCTCAGCGTCTTGGTGGGCTTCGGAAAGGAGACCTCACGGCGGCCAAGGCGCAATCACACCACAATTTGGCTGCCTGAATCTGGGTCTGACCAATTCATTGCGTTTGGTCGGGAAACCTCCCTGAAGCCGGAATCTCAAACCGGTACCTTCGATTGACCAATGGTTGATTGCTTCACATTGGCCTACACATTGGAATCCTCCTGAATGGTTGGTAGTAACCGTTGCGAATGTTTCATCCTGAGGCGGCCTCGACACATCTCATAAACACACACACACACAAACACACAGGAGTACAAGAACTTGCAAACCTCAAGCGCCATGCAAGTCCTAGCAGTCAAAGAGCTTTGCCCAAATAGCAACACAACGGCAAGACAGAAGCGGACTCTGCGTCCTCTGACTCTTCCTTTCGTTGTCCCTGCGTGAGTTTTGGAGCTTCAGGCTTCACATTTTCTGTTGTGGTCGCTGTGCATATGTTTAGTGCCTGCTCCAAAACGTGCTTCAATGAGTTGGGGGGATGAGTCTGGCATCTAGCATTGCTGGCTGGGTTGGGCTGCAGCAAGCCAATTCCATTCCTGCAGCTTTTGTTGTTCTGCTGGCTCTCAGGAAGGTACAAGTGAGAAGGGGACGGCCTTTTAACTACAAACAAACCAAGAAGTGGACACATGGCGGATTTCCAAACACCGGTGGACTGACTCCTCGAAGCTTGTTAAGTAGCAAACGCGCCCGACGCATGAGTTCGGCCTGCGCAAAGCCATGTCAACACATCCCTTGCTAGTGTTTGCGGCTCTTGCTTTTAGAAGGCCATAAAGATGTATGAGCGATCACGTCAGTCAGCTTACACCAAACAAAAGGTGGAGGTAATGGGCTCTGGGGGTGCTTCACAACGACGTAGCCTGTCGAACGATCGAATTGAGGACTCTGTGCGCCTTTAAGGGGACGTGAATACCGAACAAACCCAGAGAGTAGGCGATCTCCGCGCAGCTCTTCATGTGAGCCAGGTAAGCCTGAGTTGTTCTGCCCTCCGGAGCACGCCTGCCTCCACGCCATTTTGAAGCAAGATGGGTTTGCACTCCTTGGGAATGGACTTGTGCATGATGCTGCAATTCCTTGGATGCCAGGGAAACAGGCAGGATATGCCTGTATAACCCAGCCGTGCGAAACGAAGGCCGCCAAGCTCAATCAGACGGGTCACCAGTCACCAGGGCAAACAGCAAACACGTACCAACAAGCAACGACACCAGTGCTCAAACAACAAACTGCAAAAACAACAGAAAGAAACAAAAAACAGGCGAAGTACCAACAAACAAGAAACGACAGCCAACAACCAGCCAACGCAAGCACGGGCAACTTCAACAGCCAGCAGCCAGCAGCCAGCAGCCACCACCACTACCACCACCGCCACCGCCACCGCCGCGGACAACCCAAACAATAACAGAAGTGGCATCAGCAACAACAGCAACAACCTCGAACACCAACAATAGCACCCACAACCACCACCAACATCAAACAACCAACAACCAACAACCAACAACCAACGCAACCAACAACAACAGCCACAACCACCACCACAACAACAACCACAACCACAACCACCACACCACCACCACCACCACAGCAGCAGCACCAGCAGCAACAACAACAAGAAGAAGAAGAACCAGAACAACAATAATAACAAAAACAACAAAAACAACCACAACCACAACCGCAACCGCAACCACAACCACAACAACGACAACGACAACAACAACGACAACGACGACAACAACAACAACAACAACAACAACAACAACAACAACAACAACAACAACAACAACAACAACAACAACAACAACAACAACAACAACAACAACAACAACAACAACAACAACAACAACAACAACAACAACAACAACAACAACAACAACAACAACAACAACAACAACAACAACAACAACAACAACAACAACAACAACAACAACAACAACAACAACAACAAACAACAACAACAACAACAACAACAACAACAACAACAACAACAACAACAACAACAACAACAACAACAACAACAACAACAACAACAACAACAACAACAACAACAACAACAACAACAACAACAACAACAACAACAACAACAACAACAACAACAACAACAACAACAACAACAACAACAACAACAACAACAACAACAACAACAACAACAACAACAACAACAACAACAACAACAACAACAACAACAACAACAACAACAACAACAACAACAACAACAACAACAACAACAACAACAACAACAACAACAACAACAACGACAACGACAACGACAACGACAACGACAACAACGACAACGGCGACAACGTCGACAACGTCGACAACGGCGACAACGACGACAACAACGACGACGACGACGAATACGACAACGACAACGACAACGACAACGACAACGACAATCACAACAACGACGACAACAACGACAACAACGACAACAGCGACAATGGCGACAACGGCGACAACGGCGACAACGACGACAACGACGACAACGACGACGACGACAACGAATACGACAACGACAACGACAACGACAGCGACGGCGACAACCACAACCACAACCACAACCACAACCACAACCACAACCACAACAACAACAACAACAACAACAACCAAACAACCAAACAACCAAACAACCAAACAACCAAACAACCAAACAACTAAAAAAGCAAAAACCAAGCAACCAAACAACCAAACAAACAAATCAAGCAACAGCAGCAGCAGCGACAGCGGCAACAGCAGCAACAGCAACAGCAACAGCAGCAGCGACAGCAAGCACAACAGCAGGGGCAACAAGAACAAGAACCAGATGTCCGGTTACTACGCCAGCCAACGAGGCAGAGAAGTTCCAGAACCAGGCTTGTTGCCAAAACTAAGACGCCTTTTTGCACACTGGAACGCACACGTTGGTGAGGGGCGCGTTCGCTTGCTTCTTGTGTTCGATTGCGAGGGGCCATGTCAACACCAAGGAGGAAACGCAGAGTCTAACTTTACAGGCTCAGAAGCCGGGCTGCAAGTCCAGGCTTTTGTGTCAAAAGTGCAGCGAGTCTTGCAGAAACACAAACACAAGAACAAACAAAAAGAAACAGACAAAAAACTACCGAACAAAAACAAACAAACGCCCTGAAGCAGCAGCAGCCGCCGCAGCAGCGCCAGCAACAGCTGGCCACCAACAAAACAACAAGAATAGCAGCGAGGGTGTTAGAACGCTGCGCCAAGGTACCTGTACTTGTGAATGAAGCTGTCCAGGCCCTGGGTCGTAGACCATTGCACGTTGAAACGGACTTCATCGTTGCAAGCGAGCGCGCTGACCAGCTGCTGCCCTGCCGCCGGAGAAACGCAATTCACGAAGCCATAGGCGAAACCTGGGCAGACCGCGTCCAAGAAGAGGAACCACACGCAAGCCAATGTGGGGGCGCGTAATCCGCCAACCCCTCCTGCTGTCAGCCTACTCACACCGAGGAGGGGACCGGCGTGGTTTACAACTGTTGAACTAGGCAACCCCGTGCGCTGCGCGGTCCTTGTTTTTTTCCACTTGGTTTTTGGGCCTTGTGGTGCGCGCGCGCGCCCCCGCTGCTATTTACAGTGTTTTGTTGCATTTGCGTTTCCGGGCTGGCTTGCGAGTTGTTCTTTTTCGGCTGGTCGTTCTGGGGGCCTCTGGGGGGCGCGCGCGTCCATGTGATTTGACTCGGTTGGGGCCCTGCTGGGGCTCAAAAAGCTGACATTCCCGGCATCATCTAGGATATGTTGATGGCTGCAGTGGGCAAAATGCCTAATCTAACCAAGCACGTCATAGCATATCATAGCACTGGATACGTTTCACAGAAGTAACGTGACATGACATGGTAAATGCTATGGCTGGAGTGGGCAACATGCATAACCTAACAGGACATATCATAGCATAGGATACGTTTCACACACCATAAAATGGCATGACACGCTATAAAATGACATGAAATGGTATAACAAAGCGGCGTAGCCGGGTAGAGGCCGCAGGCCCAAAAGGTTTGATGAATTTTCTGGCTCCCGTGATATCACGCTGGCGGCTGTGCATCAAAGGTTTAAACGAAGGGCGATTGGGGGCATGCATGTGGCAAAAACAAACAAACAAATTGGAGGGTAGCCATGCCTTCAATCGTAAGATGTGCTTATGTCCGTAAGAGGGAAATACTGGGTGATGTCACGCTACGCGATAGTCTTGCCCTGGAAAGACAGGTGCTGTGAAATTGGAACTGTATGCAACATGCAGTGTTGGGGCCACGTGCTCAGGCATCTACAAAAGGGTGCAGAAGGTTACAAGTCAAAGCAAACAAGCAGAAGCACAAAAACCTGCAAAAAACACCGTTGTGCTGACCGGAGCCAGGCCAAAGATGATCAAATTATGTGTCTCCGTCACTGCCCTCACAACTTGGAACTTCAAGAAATCGCAACATGCAGAAACAGAAATCGTGTGGGGACGCCGTAGAAAGTCGAAAACTTGTACCCAGACTTGGCAGACATCTCATGAATTAGACTCAAACCTAGGCTGATTACTCGCCCTGCCGTTCCTCAACTGTTTTCAGAGGCGAGACAATAGTTGAAGACTGCATTTTGGCTTTGTCCTAACGGGCAAGTTGCTGATGTGGTTTCCGGCCGGCAGATAAATCGGAACGTAGACGAAGTCGAAGAAGCCACTTAGGCCCATGGCATCTAGGCAGTCCTGTCAGCAATGCAATACGGACATGTCTCTCTGCAAATCTGAATCGACCATCACTAAATATCTGTTTGTGCACTTAACGCGGTTCTGCAGTGCACGATACAGGGCAACAAGGCACTGCTTCCAGCATATAGTTGTTCTTTTCAGTATCGGATTGTGGCAAGTGGCACCGACACAATCGGATTGAACACTTCAGAGAGCACCTCGTTCAAGTCGATTAGAAGTGAGAAAGCATAGTAAACGTGCACTTGGTCAGCTTACAGGTCGAGCCTGCGCAAGCCAAGTCAAAAGCCACCGGTGGAAGCCCCAGGCCCTAGATATGGCTGTACGACAAGAAAACAATGAGGCCTCTGATACAGTCTGCAAACTGGGTCTAGGACTTAGGTCAATAAGAGAGTGGCGCTTCTCACTTCTTGCTCAATCATGCTTGCAGCTCCCATGAAACGACGAGCCGCGAAGCGGTGCTGTGTCCACTTAGCTGCATGGCCGGTTGAGGCAAAAGAGCTTGGAGTAGACCGCCAACATATTTGGTGCTGCGCATAAGTTGGAAAAAAGCCGTGGAGTGCTTAAGGCAGCCCGGTTTCGGGGTCACAAGCGCCACGCAGAATTGACGCGTTCAGATTGGTGTCAAACACAACAAGCGCGCAATCTCTGAGTCCAGACATTGAGCAATGCGGTGTAAAGAAAATTGGCCTTCTCAGGTTGGCTCAACTCTGATGTCAAGAGCTGATGCTGAAAGAGGCACGCAGAATAGCCCTTTCAGATCATCCGAAGCGGAACAAGGACCCAAACTCTGGCGCCAAACAACGAGCAATGTGCAGACTTCACCCTTTCGGTTTAGCCAAATCATGTGTTGAACAAAAGGTGCGATCTCTGGCCGGGATACATGTTCACACTCAGGAAGTGGTCGGAAGTGTTTGGAAGTGGTCGGGAAGTAGTGGTCGGGAAGTGGACCAGAAGTGGGGTCGGAGAAGTGGGGTCGGAAGTGGTCGGGAAGTGGACGAGAAGTGAAATCGGGAAGTGGTCGAGAAGTGGACCAGAAGTGGGGTCGAGAAGTGAAATCGGGAAGTGGTCGAGAAGTGGTCGGAAGTGGCCGGGAATTGGTCGGGAAGTGGGGTCGGGAGTGGTCGGGAAGTGGTCGGAAGGGCACGAAGTGGTCGGAAGTGAGAAAGAGAGAGCAAAAGAAAGCGAGAGAGAGAGAGAGAAGGAGAGGGAGAGAGACAGAGAAACAGAAAGGGGATAAAACAAAAAAACAGAGAAGAAGAAAGAGAAAGAGCAAGAGCAAGAGAGCGAGAAACAGAAAGAAAGGGGGAGAGAGAGGGAGAGAAAGAGAAAGAAAAAGAGACAGAGAAAGAGAGGGGAGGGCGGGAGAGAAAGAGAAAGAGAAAGAGAAAGAGAGGTAGAGAGAGAGAGAGAGAGAGAACAAGAGAAAGATAAAGAGAAAGAAAAAGATAAAGACAAAAATAAAGAGAAAGATAAAGAGAAGAAGAAAGAGAACGAGAAAGAAAAAAATAAAGAGAAATACAAAGAAAAAGAGAAAGAGAAAGAGAGATAGAGGGAAAGTGGGAGAGAGAGAGAGAGAGAGAGAGAGAGAGAGAGAGAGAGAGAGAGAGAGAGAGAGAGAGAGAGAGAGAGAGAGAGAGAGAGCTAGAGAGCCAGCGAGCTAAGCACTGAAGGTTACGAAACGTAAGAAACCTTACAGCACGTCAGCTTGCCGAATGTTCGGCTGAAGTCGGAGTCCCAATTACTGAAGTGCAAATGAGCTCACAAAGGAGATAGTCTTCTATGGTGTTTGAGTATCTGGAGGCATCGAGGCTCTCGTTTCTGGCTCTCTGAGATTCGATGTGACCTGTCTTGGTTACTGGTGGCAGAGCAGCTGCCCGGCTGCGCCTTGAACAAAGACTTCGGAGAGACTGGCCACTGACTTCCCATAATTCTGAATCTTCCCACCCGGAAACGCAGCTTTGGTTCATTAAGCGCTCCTTTTTGCGGGCTGAACTCTGGCCAAGTGGTTTCAAGGTTGGCTTGCCTGTCCTTCAGCATTTGCCCGTTGAAGTCCTGTGGCAGCCCGCAGAGGCGGAGACTCGTGCGGGTCTCCAAGTCACTCATCAGCTCCTGGTGAGAGTAACTCAAGCCAAATGACTCATGGCCCCTTCTCTAGGGAAACGGGCCAGAGTTGTGCGCAATGTCTGCTTAGGGTCTGTGTACAAGGTCTCTTGAGAGGGTGTCGATGGGCAGCCCTCTGCGAAATCTGGCTGCAAGATCTCTCACACGACGCGACCGACGCGACCAAAGTCCGCAAAGAGTTCAAGTTCAGTGTGAGAAACTTGCGCCACGCCACACATTGAGCGATCTGCGGAGCACTCAAAGTCCGCAGAGGGAGAGCGATCCGACGCGACCAAAGTTCGCAATTCGACGATAGAAATTTGCACCGTGCCACAGCGACGGCGAGCCAAGGCGGCCAAAGTCCGCAGAGGCTTGCTTCGATGTCCAACATTCGCAGTGGCGCGAGCGATCGAACACGCCCAAAGTCTGCAGGGTGCACCCATCCACCGTTTGCAGAATTAGCACGGCGCCACAGCGAGAGCGCATCCCGACACAGACCCTGCGAGACACCCACTTTTGCAGACTGTGCGGTGACAAGTCACTCAATCAGCAGAAAACAAAATCTTGGACAGGGTGATTGGGTTCGTTGCCTCCAAGCTGGTCACCTGCAAAACACATCGATGTCCCCCTGCGGTCTTGCGCCCGCACCTTGGGCACCGTGGTGAATCTAGCCGCGAGCCGCAGGGAAAGCCGGAGTGAGCAGCTCCTAAGAATAATTGAATAGATCAATGTTGCAGGAACCTACGGCCGAAACGCAGCGGATCACGACATCTGTCTGTTCAAGCGTTGCCAAGCAAGGGCGCGAGATTCTCGATGGTCATGACATGTCATGACATTCAAGATGACCAACCGCTGCACCACGAGTCAGAAACAAACTGAAAGCCGAAACAAGTTTTCAGTTCGATCCGGAATGCCTTGGGCTCAAAGGTGGACAGCCGGCCGAAGGCCTGCGAGGTCAGGCCGGTCAAAAACAGGGAACCGTTTCAGTAACATTTTGCACCGCCAGGGGTCGGGGCTCAAAAGGGGTTGTCATCCACCTCAAATGGACGGACAGAAAAAGACTCAACGAGGTGCTGCAACGACTGACTGTCACCCCTCGTTGCGAAGTGCACATGAAGCGCGCTTTGTCAATGCCATCAGGTCTACTTATACTCTGTTCATGGGGAATGGCCCATCGCCCTCAGTATTTGCTCAATTTTGTTCAAGCCCCTGTGGGCAGGAACCAAACTGATTGAATTTGGGGGGGGTGGAAATGAAGGGACCAAAATGGATCCGCCCTATAAGACCTTCGGAAGCGCTGATCCAAACGAGTACTTTGGGCAGTCTTCTAGGTTTGGGCAAGGCTGGTCCTCATCTGGCCGGTTTCCCGCCTCCCCTGGGGACAGCTCCTCCCGCAGCACCGGAGTTGCCTCCGGTAGGGGAAACTGACCATCCCTAGCCGGGTGTGCCAACATTTTGCGCCAAACGCTAGCTAGACATACACTTTGGTTACCTGCTGCGCCACGTAGCTGTTGCTCAAGAGTTTTATTAGCTCTGGTTCACACCAGCCTCATGGCTTCTTCCTCATGTGTCCATTCGTTGCTAACACTGCTCCATGATTGTCCCGCCAAGACAAATGGTATATAGCTTCGCTCAAAACAGGCGTTCGGCACCTTGTCTGAAAACAAACATGTGCTGGTTCTTGATTGCAGCTGCTCCTGAGGTCTGTCATTATCTCCAGTTGCAGTTGTGGGCAAACATTTTCCTGGTTTCCTTGAATCTCAATCTTGCACGATCACCGAGAGCCGTCATGTTAGCATTCGCTTTCGGAACCTCGGCTTGCAAATAGGCAAAGCGCCGTTGCTCGAAGCAAACGGCTGGCCAACCATGGCAGTTGGTTTGCTTGGCGTAGCAAACCAAATCCAAACGTGCAGCCCTGCCTCAAACGGCTCCCTGAATTCATTGTGTGTCATTTTCTGCCAACTGTCCCCTCAGAACACAACGCTAATCTCTGTGTGAAGTCCAAGCCCTGCGACGTGTTTCTGCCCAGCGCACCGAGAAGAGCACTCCGCAGGAGACCGCGGGCCTCTGGCGCGTCCAGCAGTGTGTCAGGTGAACTCCTCTGGGGCATTTGATCGTGCAATGTGTTGTGAGGAATCTCCATGCGAACCAACAGTTCAAACCATGGTCTAACCACAAATTCGATAATTACACTGTACCGTGCTATCTTTCTTTCTGATGACTGCCAAAACATGCTCAAACGTGTGCCATGAAAGGCTCAGCGTCGTACAACGGATCTTCAAGGCATCAGTTTTGCCACCCCACTCACTTGCTAATATAGGAAACACACGATTGCAGCCTGGAAAGCTCAAACAAACCAGCAAGGCATTGAGATGGTTACAAAGGAGTTTAGTATTGGAGTGTGAAGGAACTAGAGATCATTGAGCCGGGGACGGGCTGCCCTCCACCCCGGTCAAAACGAGGCCGCCACTCTCTGGACTTCCTGCAGAGTTCGACGCAAAGCTGGCATGCCCAAGGAATCCATTGACCCACTCCAGGTGCTTTGTAGTCACCTCAAGTCAGAAGCAACCTCAGCATGCGATCAATCGACCCATGTTTTTCTCCGCCTGGCTATCTGCAAGCTCTATACCATGCTTAGATGCCTGGCATGCTCAACAAACAATTGTTCTCATTGCCAACAAGTTTCCAAGCTCCAATCTCACACAATGGAACTGATGAGGATGCTCTTACAAGTGCTCCATAGCCACATTTTCTTGCGCCGTTGCCGCTTTACATGCTGTAGCCCTGCCCAATTCGGGCCTACCTGGTTCGTTCTTGGGCCCATCGATTGGCGCAAACATCTCCACAGCAACCAGCCAGTCTGCCTGTTCCTGTGTTGCAATGATGCCTTTCCGTGAATTGTTTGATGTTCTAGCCTTGCGACGCCCCTCACCCCCCGCCCCCCCGGGAGCCGAAAAACTTTGACTTATCGCAAGGTGCTGAAGGAGTCGCGCAACTGTGACCCCCAATATCAATTCGGCATAGTTTATGAGTAATCCTTCGACAGCTTCTGATGGACTTCAATTCTCTCCCTGTCGTTCTTGATCAATGAACGCAAGAGCACTCGCAATGAGAGCGATTCGCTGCCTTGTGGCAAGCGGCCGGATCGCCCATGATGCGAGGCTAAATTCAAGCCGGCACTGAGCAGGAACAAGGACCTGCAGTGTGAGCGTCGTGGAGCGCAGGCTGAGGCAAGCCCCACGTGCCAAGCAGGGTGTGCTGGCTAAGGGCGAGAAGAGCCAATCTGGGGACAGCTCTAAGTCTTAGACACGACCCCAAACAAAGGAATGAGCACATGCTTTATCAAAGCCTTTTCTCCTCGGATGAACCACGGTCGCGCCTCCGGGCGCCGGCTTATATTGGTACTTACAGATTGCTTTGAAGGAAAAACAAATCTTAGGCTAGCATGGCCTGTCCGGTGCAGCAGATTTTGGCTTGACCAAAACGGCACAGCGGCGGGCAAGCATGCTTAACAAAGCAATGATACCTCACCAGCCTGCCAAGGTTGAAGGATCCGAATGCCTTGTCAAAGCAATGCGCTATCCTTTTCTCCTCAGATGAACCAGCTCTGGAGGCCCCCGCCCTACATTGGTACTTACAGAGAGCTTTGGATCTGCCAGGGTCCCACCCGCGCCCGTGCGCTTCGAATGTGCGACGCGGGCGTCTGCTTCTTCCCGCAGCATGAAGATGTCCGGCTTGATCGGGACCAATCGCAAACCATCCGGGCATACCAGCAGGGATCCGGCTGGCAGGGCTTGCCTGGGCTGCATCCGGCGCTGCCACAAACTTGGCAAGTCCGTTCTGGTCGCAGCATGTGTTGAGGCCTGCACCGAAAATTTTGTCCCAGCAGCCTGATGATCCATAGAGTTTGGCGGCCAGGCCCGGCGCATGAGGTCGGGCACCTTGCTCTCGAGGCAGGGTCTGATTGTGTCTGCACCTCGCTCAGTCTCCTTGCTGATCCATTGGTGCTTGGCGACAGCGCGGGTTCTCAGATCGAGTCGTCCGCCACATTGTCGACTCTGGTCACCACGCTCTCGGACTTCAGGCTCTTCTGTGCGAAACACGAGGAGGACGCAGGGCGCTTTCTTCTGCGGTCAAGGCTTCCCAGTTGTGACTACGTGGAGGTTCCTGGGATGAGGCGTAAGCATCTGCAGCGCGCTGAGTGGCGCAAACTGCGACGCCAAGGGCAAGGCTGAAAAAGGGCAGACCGGAGATTCTGGCAATCATGAGCGATTACCTCACCTTTGCTTGTGCCTTTGCAGAGTTGGATGCAGGGCCAGCAGCCAGAAAGATCCCTCCAGCGTCAGCGCCACCATGGAAGCCTTCCAGGCCTCAGCCACAGCTCGACCAGCGTCACTCAAGGCTTCCTCATACGACAAGAATAAGAACGCCAGGTCTGAGGGAGTCTCGATCGCACCAGCTCCACCTTGAGCGCATCCTGGCGCAGGAGGGTCTCTGACCCATCCATGGCACCGGGGAGGGGCACAAAGCAAATCTTAGCCTGGCAGGACCTGTCCGGTCCAGTAGCCTGCCTGGCTATTTTGGCTTGACCAAAATGGCACAGCGGCGGGCATGCTTAACAAAGCAATGATACCTCACCAACCTGCCCAAGCCTGAAGGATTTCAAGGTCGATGCCAGGCCAAAACAACGAATGCAAGCTTCCACCCAACGCGAACATAGGCTTGTCCTATTGACCAGCAGTAATCATCACAGCATAAAGAGGCTACAGTATGAAAGTGTCCAACTTTTAAAGCCTCTCCTATCAGCACAAACACCTCTTGACTTGTAAGAATTAAGTGTTCGACTTTAGGTGTGGTCACAGAGAATAAACCTTGGAGGCAGGCTAGATCATGCCATCTCACCCCCAGGCCCCAGGATGATGCAGCCTGCCTAAGCATCGCCATGAATGCGCCCACAGCCTCCTGAGAAAGCAACGGTGCGCCCGTGCGTTGGCCATCACCTTAATGGAACAAGCACACGTCATTCGACAAGAAGTATATTCCGAAGTCATCTTCCAAAGTCATCTATATATGTTTTTTTACGTATATCTACAAAACACAAGATGTGCAAGGCTTGCCAGAGCCCCCGCAAATCCGAGGCCTCCGATGCAAGGATACGTCTCCCTGCTCGATGTGGAATGCAGTTTGGTCCTTTGGGTTAGGAAGCTTTATGTTGCAGTGGCAAGCTCATAGCTGCAATCATCTTAGGCATCCAGATCATTACGGGGATAGTGCATGTACCCCTGGTTCTTACGTACCCTTGGTCGGGGTTTTGGGGGGGGTTACCGAAACGGGACAAAATGATGCATGTGAAAATGTATCTGCATGTATATAAGTATATAAACATTGTGTCACGGTTGATAGGTGAATCTCTTGTTGCACTGCAACTGAACCCATCGGCGCAGCGTTTGGCCAAGCTACCAGACCAAAATGCCAGCTCCTACCGGGTGACTCCAACATTACATGACCTCCTCATTGATCTCATTCAAGTGCAATTCAGAAACATGACCTTCCCATCATGTAGAGGGCTCAGTCAACCCTTCTTCCCCGGATTCGAACCTATATACACACGGAAAATCAAGTAACCCCTCGACTCGAATCGGCCCTCACTCAGTTCAGCGTTTGCAACTCCAAGTTCAGGGCCAAAAGGTCCCAAGCGAAAAGTCCCCAGCGTTCCTCCTGCTCCACCGCGCTCAGCTTCGAGGCCCGAAGCTGCCGAGAGCAGAGCGCCAGCTGAGCCGCGGGACCGGGAGAATGCCCACGCACTCGCGCCCGAAGGAAAGGGATGAGGACGGGAGGACGAGAATGGGACGAGAATGGGAACGGGAAGAGCGTTGATGAGCGGTGATGGGAATCTATACAAGCTGGGAACGGATGTGTCAACTGATTCTTCCACCTTCAATATCTTACATTGAGAGCAGAGCCAAATGTAACACTCTGGCTACTGGTATATGTCGCTCGGGAACCTTTTCTGGTACGATGCTTGGACATTGAAGATGAATTGCTTGTATCTAGGGCATGTGCTGCAGTAGGTGGTCCACCCCGACCTTGCAAGGCTAGCGTTTAATCATCGCCCTGAATTTGCCGCCCTTAGAAGTACCATCTCAACACGGCCTGTTGGTGCTTTGGCTGGGAATTCGGAATCCATTTTGTCCACTCTCCGCATGTACATCACGTGCTGTTCATCTTTGAGTAAAATGGATCATATCCTGCAACCAGTTGGGCTGAAACTTGCTCAGTGAAACTTAATCACAGCAAGTGATGTCGCTCAGTTGGCACAAACTAGTACTCTATCCGAGAAAAACTGGGTCAACCTTGACATATTGTCTTTATTTCTCCTCGCACTACCATCCCTCTTCAACCTTGATTGTGAACAGTCCTTTTTGCCCTGGCTACACACAATGGCAGCGATGCACTCGTACACCCAATTGCTATGACTAGCAAACCCGGCTTCAGAAAAGCTGCTGAGATCCCAACAAGCAGATTCGAGGTACACTGGTTTACCTCTCTGCAACTGTGTGGGGAACCACTGCACGCTGTAGTTGGGAGGATGTCGACTATCTCACAAGAAAGCCATCAACCAGAAACAAAACATCCAGGATTTGACACATTCATTCCACCCCAAAGTGGAGACACTTCGCTTCAAAGGGCCCCGGCCAGTCGCGGCGCCAAGTTCTGGAGGGTGGCCGCGTGCTGGGACGTCGCCTCCCGTTGCCGAGTCCGACTAAATTAAACAAACTTCTGTCAGCCATGTCAGTCAGCTTTCAGTTTCCCCGTATCTCCCCAATCACTTCCTTCGGTCTCGGGCCCCGCACCTCAGCGACTCGCGACACCCCCGCAGCCCTTCCCGGCCTCCAAGCCTTCCAGGTCCAGCCTGGGACCTAGCGGGGAGAGCTGGAGGAGAGCTGGATGCACGAAGTGAGCTGCCATTTTGCCGGGTGCTTCACACCGAGACATGCGGGGGCAGGTGTGGAAAGGGACTGAAGAAAGCAAACATATGCAGGAGTCCACGTAGTGACAGTGCCGGCCATGGGCTCAACCCGGGCCAACCAGCTTTAACAAAGGGAGACTTTCCAACCTTGCCACCATTCCCTGTGAGTCAAGTGAGCCTATGCCCTGCGAGCTGCAAAGCACAGCCAGCCAACCACCCAGCCAGCCAGCCAGCCAGCCAGCCATCCTGATACCCAAAGACCCACCAACACAAACGTGGCGTGACAAAGCAATTTCTACTTAGATCAAGAAATGCCTAAAGAACTCTAGACAACCACCCATAGCCAATGCTCTTTTGACCTTTGACCACACAGTAGACTTGGATCTGAACGTTGCTTTCCCTGTTGATCAACCAAGCAACACATTCAACAGCAGCTTCATAACTTGCTTTCATTTATGTTGCATGAGCTCTGCTGCGTGAGGGTTCCACTCAGCAGTATGCATCGGAATCAAAAGTTTGACTACTAGTGCTGAGATTAACCTGCAGGTTGAGCTGCAAAGGCGTGACGTACGAGTCTTTAGTTTGGGCACGACTGAAGCATACTTAAACTTGGATCGAACTAATATGGCGTCCATGCAAAGGCTCACGTGGTACCAAACAGAAGCACTGGTCGAAATCTACAGAATATCTCAGAGCGGTGGCAACTGCGGGTCAGCATGTGACTGAGGCAAAGGCTTCCCAAATTGATGCTGGAGCGGCCCCTGCAAGCACGAGGCATGTAGGAGACTGTGGCAACTGGGAAGGCTTGCTGAGTAAACCTTTCACGTGGTTCATTGCTTGGCAGAAAGCGCTCTGAAGAATAAACCGAACACGCAAATTTACTGCTGCATGGAGGAATCCTGCCCGACCCAAAAAAAAGCTTCGCAAAGACGCGCAAAGAGCAGAATGCAAACGGAATGCAAATATATAGTGGCAAAGTGTTCTGGCATCTTTCCCTTGATGCAAGAACTGTGCAAGAAGTAGCCACAACAGCGCCTTGAAACCATCGGCCTCTTGCTTGGTCATGAGTGTTTAGAAATGGATCACGTGGTCCCCGACGCTTTGACTGGCCGTCCATTCGTTATGGCATCATGTGAGCTGCAAGAACAACTTGCACATGGTCCGGGGTCATTCGAGGCCTACTCATCTGGCGTTCCAACATATGCTGAGGCCGAGATGGCAACCTGGATCCTTCAAAAGAGCGAAGAGTCAAAAGGATAAAGTCTTGAGACTACTGCATTGAGGCGACATAGTTTCACC
Source organism: Effrenium voratum (assembly GCA_963377175.1). Classification (NCBI taxonomy): domain Eukaryota; class Dinophyceae; order Suessiales; family Symbiodiniaceae; genus Effrenium; species Effrenium voratum. Next base: position 1,466,982 of record CAUJNA010002112.1, read on the forward strand.
GTTCCCTGTGTGCTGCTTGTCTTAGCTGGATGCGTAGATCCGTTGAAGACATGATTGCCCACTCCCATGAAAGTCTCGAAAACATGGGTGAACAGAAAACAGCTCAATCTAAACTTACAAGGCACATACAATGGATCAAGAATAAAGAACAGCGCTCTTGACACGGCCTCCCCAGTCCGACCCGGAGCCTCGGTCTTGCCCGGTCCCTGAGTCAAACAGACGAAGCGAGGGCCAAACATTGCGTTGGTTCTTCGTTGTACCAGGGAGTTTGTCCCTTTCGGATGCTGCAATGCTGCAAGAGCTTCACTTCTTCGGGCCAGCATTGCTTGTTCTGTTTTTCGCAAAGAGCTGTCAAAGTGATTGGCGGCCAAGCATGCTGAATAACATACCCTGCTGTTGCGAGCCGCATGGTTGTCACAGCGACCGTGCGCGGCAAGCTTGACTAGCATATCTTTTTCCTGTTGACATTCTTAAGTGCCAGTTGCACGATGACTTGCCAGACATGATCTGTCTGGAATAGGTCAGTCACTTCAGCGCTTGAGGTTCAAGATCCACGTATGTGCGCCTTGCTCCAATATATAAGGGGGAGTCATCCCTTTGACACGACATTAGGCGATGCTTGTTTGGGTCTCGCCTATGACCCAGACAGGAAAGTGTGTCACATGGCACAGTGACAGCCACGAATATGTGCCAAAATTACTGCATCGTCACATCTGTATATTCCAATGAGGAATTACCACTCTGGGGGCAGAGTGGTAAGGAACGAGCAAGCCAACGGCACGAGCGATCCAAGAAAGGCCGGGGTGATCAAAGAGCGCAAGCAAACCAAACTCAAGGACACCAGCATCCCTGGAACGTAGACCATGGCTCATGCGGAAGCCCGTTCCGTCAAGCGCTCAAGCCTGCAAAGCAAATCCAAGGCCCCGGCGCGAACCGAAAATGCGGAGATTGGCCTGGGGTTGGAATGATCTGCCTGTAGCCTGCCTTGCCATGGCTGTGATGGCTGTGCCAAATGTGAACTCTGCGTCCAAAAGGCCCGTCAGTCATAAAGAACCTCACTGTGACTTCTCTCACGTGAACCCACCAGAGGTGCTTTCATCTGAGGTGGGGTGTCCACATGGCTGTGTCAGGATAGCTTTCCTTGATATTCTGAGAAAGGCAAAGTCAGCATAGCATCTACCCTGGCAAAGAAAGATATGAGCATTGTTGGATAATAGGTGCAAATGGTGCAGAACATGACATTGTTTCAGACAGTTTTGGGCAATCACAGGATTTAGCGTATTTTGGCCGCAATCTTAGGACACTTTTTCCTGAGCTTTTCTGCCTGGCTTGGCTTGGAGGTGCTTCCAGGATAATATTGGACTTGAATAACATTCTCACCTCAACACAATTTGTCTTCCGGCCGGGGGCTCAACACATGCAGCAAGCACTCAAGAGACTTGGTTTCATCATAGCGAGCTGCGTGTCCACAGTCTCGCACTTAACAGGGGCGTCCCGTCCCAAGCAAGAACGTACACTCGATGGCAGTTGGCACAATTCTGTGGCCACTGCTGGACCCACAGGCCGCCTCACCCTGGCCACAGAGTCTCACCCTCCGGGGGCCCTGCCGGGGGTACGATCGCGTCCCGGGGTCTGGCCGCAGGATTTGCATATTGAGCATCTTTATGCCAGGGCATTCTGATCAACCAGAAACAATTCTCTGGAACCTCCTTGGGCCGCCCCAAACACAGAATTGGCCTTTTGCCCCAGCTGTCGCTGTTGGGGAAAGGGTGAATGCTGATTGCCACAAAGCAATCTTTGTTTGAACCAGGTTGTCGTCTGAGCCAAAAACCAACTGTCCTGGCAGAAGAAATGACCAAGCAGGTCTTTGGGTCCGGAGGAAAGAAAGGGAACAAAAGTGAGAGAGAGAGAGAGAGTTAGAATAAAAAAGAGAGAGAGAGAGAGATGGTATTCTCTGCTGCGCTTGGTGTTGGAAGAGTCACACAGGACCTCCGGGTCCTGCCAACGCCTTTTCTCGTGGTCTCTGATGGTCCAACCGCTTGCCCCGGCTGTGTACCCCTTGTATCCACTTACGTCTCCGTGAATACGACCCTTATCTATGATGTTATTTCCCCTTGTTATACTTGAGCTGTGGCAGTTTGCAGGGGCAGCTAAGGCGCGTGGTTGAGGTTGAGCCCTTTGACGGACCAAACAGCCCCATCTGCGCTTAAACTCATACTCTGGTCGCCACTCTCCCAGAGATGGTTTTGGCCGTGGGCCCCAGCCTTCTGCGGGGTTCCTAAAACGGAACCAAACCAAAACTACCAAAGTCGGAGCCAAGACTGCCTCACCCATCGAGGGACAGCAGGCAAAGGCTCCCGCTACAGCCCCAAATTGCAAGTGCGCCGTCTTGTGTTTCAACGACCGGTGAAATCCTGATAGCTTCTCTCTGCATCATCCCTAACCTGACCGTTCACAACCGTAAGGGAAAAACAAAACACCCACAAATCAAACAAAGCACCGACTCTGCCACGCGCGCAGCCCCCTCCTCCTGCGCTTCCGGGCTCAGCTCGCCGCTGAGCGCCAGGAGCGGCCTGAGACCAGCGTTGCCGGCCATGGCAAGGTCACATGTGCCAGGCTCGGATTCTTAGTGGTTGGTGTCAAAGCACGCTCCAAAACATGCGGGATACCCCTGTGACTCAAGTATGGCAGCTGGGGCCATGTCGGCCGTGTCAGAACCGGCGGCTGAGCGCTGTCGATTGGCAACAGCTCCCTCTTGGCTTTCCATTGAAATCCGCAAAAACTACTGGTTTTGATGTATCCTCCAGGATCTGCAGCCCACGTAGACTTGGATTTTGGGTTGCAGGCCTAGTCGCACATTTGGGTTGGTGAAAGGTCATCTGCATTGAAGACGGTACTGGGCTTTCAATGATGCCCTGCATACTCGGTGTGAGGCTCGAGGCTCGTAGCATGTCTGACGACGTGTCCGACATGTCTCTGTGTGAGGCCCTGGCGCCGCGGAGCTCCGGTCCGTGGAGCTGCCGGAAGGCCGGCCCCGCGGGGAAAGGGAGCGCCTGAGGCGGCGAACGCGGCTACCCATGCTACACATGCTAGACATGCTAGACATGCTACAGACCCTTTGGCGACGTATCCCTCGTGGATGAGTCTGTGGGCAAGATCGAGCGAAGAAACGGCTGGTTACTTACAACAAATTGCAGCAGATTGACTCCACTTGAAAAAAACTACCCGGAAGTACTCGCTTTCCCACTGGTTTTCTGCTCTGGCACAATCTGAGGACGAAGAAAGAGAGGACGATCACGGGTAACAGCCCCCCAGATCTCTTTATAAGGCTCACCAGATCCCCTTCAGCTCCTCGGGCCCAAAGACGTGCTTGCTTTGCCGAGTTGCTTCTTTGCCTGTGTGCAGCCTTGTTCCTTCAGAAAGGCCAGCAGGAATGGTGAGAAGAGTTTGTTAGTTGATTTGGTCGGGATGTCAATCCTGGCTCATTGACTGACAAAGTGGTAGACTGGTGTGCCTGTTGCCTCGCGAGGGCTAAATGACCATCCCATCACGCTGGCATCCGAGCAGGTCATGGACCTGCATTCCGTCCATGTATTTCACACACCAACAGTTTACTCGGGTGAGGAGGATCCCTTGGCATGTTGGTCACCCTTCATTGGGACAAGTTTACCTCTCCTGACATCTTGACCGTCAGCCCGAGCGAGCGGCGGAATGCGATGCATGGAGAAGCCGAGCCCGGGCACCTCGTACGAGGTGAAAACGAGAAGGGCCTCAGAAATTCCTCAACCAAGACTGCTAAAGTGACCCTAGGGCTTGTCGTACAATGGTGCATCTGAGTACAGCATGTGTGTGTGTGTTTGAGTTTCTGATTGGGACACCAACCACTGGAAGGGGTTTGAAGTGTAGAGCTTGGTCGCTTTTAGAAGGGGCCGCAAATCTTAAATTCAGCCAAAAGGGCCCCTTTGAGGGAGCATGCATCTCACGCCCAAGTAGACCATCCCCGAATGCACTTTGCCTACTGTGTTAAGGGTCCGGCGAGCTGAAAGCGGGTCTTGTGCTGATGTCGCACTTTCCCAGCTTGTGATAGAGCGGAGGCTTCTTGTAAGTCATGACTTCTTGAGGCCGCGGTGTTTTGTGGTGCTTAAATCGAAGTTCTGCACAGAGCGATTTTGGGAATCAATGACAGCCGGGAGCATAGTTTCCGATCAATGAGATCATATCATGTAGGGTTTACGTCACATATCAGCCAACCTTCTCAGAGGCTTTGATCGTGATTTGAGCCGAAGATGATCCATCTCTTAAGCCCAAGCCAACTTCCAGATTCTCGGATCGAGGCTCCTGTTTTTCCGACGCAAAAATCAAACGGTGAACTAAAGTGCTGGCGGAGGCCTTTTCCGGAAAAGCCGAGAGTAATGAAGGCGGCACGTTTGGAGACAAGCGATCTTCATTCAGATTTGGCACTTCTTGTCTCCCTTGGTCATCCCTTTGTTGTGGTGCTGGAATCATCACTGGGGTAGTCAATGGACCCGAGAGAACGAAACAGCAGAGCCACCAGCAGAACCCGGAGGCGGTGTCAAGTTGAATGATAAACTTAAATCTAAAACGTCAGACCCAATCAGCGACTTGAAGCTGGCCCCTCTTTGTGCCAGATGAGCAAGAGGCGCTCATGCGGGAGCTTACATGCACACATCACAACAGACCCCCTGCACCCCTGCCTTGCCACTGGCCTTAGGAAGAAGCTCTGTGGGATTGTTCAGTTTCACAGTTTCACCGTTGAATTAGCAACTAACTAATAGAAAAGTCTCAAATGGGCCACTGGTTGAGCTTTCGGGGTGCTCATTCATGTCATACATATCACGGCCCACCTCTACCCTCTTGCCCGCCTCTCCGAAGACTCCACTCAGGGCCTGACGCTGATGCTGAAGCTTGGGAATTGAGGAAAGGCAAAACAACACGTTGTTGGGTCCGGAGCTCTCCGCTGGACAAGGGGTTGTCCCTGCTTGCGAAGCCTTGTTCAGGCAAACCAATTGATGCCTACATGGGTAAGAAAACACATTTCAGGTGTCCCAAACTGTTGCATGTTCTCTGATGCCCCCGTGTTCGCTTTGTGTGACGTACAAACACAACGTGACGTCCCTTATCCAAAATCCGGTTTGATCCCGCTATGGAGCCTTACTCCTCCATTGCACGCAGGCAAGCGCAGGCAAGTGTATGCGTGTCTCCGAGAAGTCAAAGAGACGAAGCGCGTCGAGCTTCGAAAGAGCCGGAACGGTGCCGGAAGCCAACAAGCCCCTCTCAAAAGGCTCCAAAGGCCTGGTGACCTAAATTATTACGGTTTCAATGGTAATGCGCGCCAAGAATTGTCCAGATCAAGCCATGAAGTCAAACGCCTTTGCACCATGAAACAGCACAGCGGCAAAATGCCGACGCATCCTCCCTTCGCCTGCACCGAGATCTTCAGATTGGTCCGAGCGAAGTTCCCCTGCCCACCCTGCGGCAAGTGTTGGAGTGCGCGAGCCGTTCCCACACTCACCACACTCTCACCACGAGAGATTTGGGTTCTACTTGGACCTCCGAAAAGAATACATCTATAGAACGAGCCCTGAACCCGTTGAATCTTGGAGGCCTTCCACGTCCTAGCGTTTGTAAACTGCCCAATTCCACGACCAGCTTCAATCACCATAGTGAAACTGCCCCTGTGGATTTGTGCTCGGAATTTGGGCGACAAACATTGCAGTGCGCGGTTGAAATCCCCATATTCAACGGCACCGTATTCGATGGGGATTATAGACTTTCACGGGGACCCCAAAAGTTGCAATCAACAACTAGAGCACTTGATTCACTTCCTCTTGGTTTGTGATAATTGTTCACGGGGCCTCTGGGAAGGTGGCAGTGCAAACCCTGGTTGCTTGGACTGTAGCTTCAAACATCTTTGGCAATAGGCAATTTCCAGCAAGGTCGAAATGCCTTTGTGGTGGGAATTTCATCCTTGCTTGTCCAATTTGACTTGAGCAACAGATATAGACAAAGCTCGGTAAGCAAACGGTCACCTCCAAACCCATCTCCAAACCCCGCACCGGCACGGTCGAGCCATAAGAAAAATCGAACAACGGTTCGTCATCATCGATCACTGGCATAAATCGGCTACCTGCGCAGCAAACCACCGGACGCGAATTGCTCGAAAATCGAACGTGACTTGACCCTGAAAAGTCGATGCGACTCGAAGCCAACTCCCCCGCTCGTGCTGCAGATGTCACCTGGGAAGTTGGACGGGTTTTCATCACTTAAGGGCTTACATTTCACCAGGCAGGTCCCTTAGCCAATTTCTTTCATTTAGACTTCAGTTGGCGATCCCAGTTTGAAGTTCAAGCAGGATTGGTGGATCCAGTGCCCTGGTTTTTGGCTCAAGTGGATGGTCCAGCGTTGGGTCCTGCGCGATACGATGCCTCTCTTCCCGGACTAAGCAGAGATTATAAAGCTTGGGGACTCGCTGACTGGGCTGCAAAATCTGAACTGGGCATGTTCGATTCCAGTCAGAATAACTTTGGGAGAACAAATGGCAGCTGCGTCTTGAAGCTTCTCGGAGCTGTGGCCAAAGAAAGATAAAAGGCTCGCAGCAAACTGTAGAGAACCATGCGAATCTTCATGCTCGTCAGGGTGCCAACCCTGAACGTTGCGAGACGCAACGCCCTCGCCCTCGTGCAACTCGGCAAGTTGCCTTCAAACAACGCCCTGGCACACCCGGCACCAGAAACAGGGTCTTTCGGTGGAGTTTTTGAAGGGGCCCTGAGATTGACCAAGATCCGAGCCTGTGAAATTAGGGGCCATCATGACTGCCATCATGTTGACTCATGTTCAAGCCTTACCTGGCCCCTTGCAAGCTCAAAGCCCAAGCACATCGTCCCAAAATATTCAGAAGCCGAACAAGCGCATTGCTAGCTGCCAGCGCACAGCCCACGAGTCCTTTCTCCTCGTCTGCTCACGTCTCTCCAGGCTAACAGCTCCTGGTACTTCCTCCGCCCCCAGAGCTGGCTGCCAGGGGAGAAGCAATGAGTGTTGTCGATGTAGGCTCGGGACCAGTTCTGTTGCCTTTGGGGGGCAGATGGGCGACCAGGCGTTCAGCCAACACTTGGATGCGCCAATGATTGAACTGACTAAGTCGAAGGAGCTGAGCCACGGTTTTGCCAATGTTCATGTTACGTAGCTCGGTGGTCCTCAAAAGCGGTCTGACAGAAAGGCCTCGCCCAGAAACCCACTGAGACGCCAAGTCCTACGATTTGACCAATCAAAAATCCTGGGACCATCCAAGCGAGGCAAACCGGCGCGTCCGACCCCCGCACGCAGATGTAAGCTTGGCAGTGGCGGACTGCCGACCAGGGCTTTGCCCGCTCCAACTACAAATACCTTGGCCCGGCCCGTGGTTTGGTAACACCATAAGCACTTAGTCGCGGCATTACGGTGTGCTCTGTAGCTGGTTCCCCGTTTGTCTTCTGTCCGCAGAGAAGGGACTGAGGTTGTGTTCGGTGGTTTGGCTGATACCCCCTTGGCTACTGCGTCCAACGTGCTGGGAGCTTGCAAACTGCTCGGCAAAGCCGGCGACTCCATCCACATCGAGTCGACCTGCGATCGGAAAGTGGCCCGCCGAGCAATGAGACATTGTGAGCTTCCCTCTGCTTCGAAAGCTCTCATGTTGTATATGGTATCATGGTGCAAATCTCAACCTTGCGACTCGTACATGTTGAATTGGCATATTTCGGGAACGCTTGAAGGCTCCCTGTGCAGGGAAAAGTGCTCAGAACCAGCTTGAGTCTCGGCTTCAATCTTTGGTACCTGGAGACCCGTGTCCACCTGACTGCACAGGAAACGACACACACACACACACATTGAATCCTCGCGGCTCAAAACATGTTGGGAGCCTACAGGCTTCCTGGACACCCAGATCGGCACTACCAAGAAGGCAACTACAAGCTCTCGGTGCTGCGTAAACCAGATGGTGGGCTAAGGCAACTGCACTTTGCATAACTAGTGAATCGGTGAGGGAATCCTGGCGTTGATGACTCCCAATGAAAGCTCTATGGAACATGGTGCAATTGTGCGAAGCATGAGGTTGTTTTTCTCACCAGAAGCTCTGCTTCCAAAGCATGTATATATGTAACATGGGTTCATATCGTCCAAATTTCGTCCAGGGACTTGCCAACGTCCAGAGTCACACATCACAAGCTTGCTCTGAGTGCTTGGGAAAGGCGTACTGCGCTCATGTGTTCGGGCCGTGTGATCTCGGGATTCGCACGGAGTAGCAGAACCATCAACGTGTGCTGTTACATTCACTTGACACCACACTGGGATGGTCACTGGCAGACCGCAAAACACACACTTGAACTCCAGATGGAGAGTGCTAATCTTTCGAGTACAACTGATGAGTCTCGAGTACAACTGATGAGTCTCGAGTACGATGAGTATCGGCTTGATTTCCGCGGGCAAAGAGGGGACCTTGTTGGGAAGCAGGTACGTAGCTGAGCGTCCTCAGCTACTTCCCTTCCAGTGACCTAGCTTCGTTGGATCAGGTCAGTCACTGGAAGCCTGATCCCCCTGCTGCGAAATTGAAAAATGGTGACAGGGCATTCTGTCACTCCGCACACACACGCCCCTCTACGAGGGGCGAAGTTTCTCTTTTCTCCTGCAGGAAGATCAAATGCTCACACTCAATTGTTTAACGTTGACCAAAAATCCTCCACGGCGAGGGGAGCGAGACACCGCCCTAAACCGCTCAGAAGACGGGAACGAAAGATCACCACGTTGAGCATTGCGAGTGTCGCCATAGAGGACTGAAGCGATTTGCGAAGCAGCCGGGCGATCACCTTGAGAAAACGGAGTGGCATAGGTGAATGTCTCCTCCACTGGCACAGCATCGAAGTTTCGAACTTGACCAAGCGCCTGATCATGTGGATCGCGAGTCGCGAAGGACTCAACCCGAGACAAGATGCGCTGGTACCCTTGGTGTTGCCAGTCACGGATGTCCCATGCTTAGGCTGGCGCATCGGGCTCAGTCACCCGCCTCCATTCACGAAACGAATTCTCAGGGACATCAGGCAAAGGGTCCCCGCGGTGCCATCGTTGAAGATGTCCTGGAGTGTATATCCGCACCCACTCCTGATCATGCCAGACTGAATATTCAAGCCATGGGTGCTGTTTTGAATCATCGATGTCCATGTCGAGGCAAGAGGCAAGGATTGTCGCGGGCTCCGATCCGGCTAGTAGAACAAGCACAATACACAACCAAGTCCAACCAACAACCAAGCAAGATCATGCAGGTATAAAGACCACCCTTATTTTATACGCTGCGCTGCTCATGCGAGTCTAGTCTGCAGTGAGCTCGAAGACGGGACCCATCTTGTCTCGGCCATTGTCGGAAGGATTAACGGGCCGGTAGGGGTCGGAGACCCCAATCGTCTCCAATGATGTGCTTCCTCGCGATGCTCGTACTGGTTGATGAGGATGGGAAGCGAGACGAGCGCGAGCTGTCAGTTGTTGAGAAATCCCTTCCTGGAGACGGGTCAGTTCCTCAGCTGCATCCGAGGACCTGAGAATCGCGTCTAACAGTTCTGGCGACATACTCAATGCCGCAGACTGCGTGGCCACGCTGTGATGATCGGAGGAATACCCTGAATCAAGTTCATGACCTGCGTGAGGGGCAGCGATTCTCCTATAGCCCTCTGTGGCCCAGTCTCGTTTGTACCACATAGTGATCTGGGCCTGCTCTCCGACGGAGGCCTGGTTGGGTGCATAGAACTCTTTCCATTCTCGAAAAGTATGCGGAGGAGGTGGATCATCATGTTCTTCTTGCGGCGTCCACGGTCCCGGATGAAAGATCTTGACCCACTGGGCATCTGGTTGTTGAGGGTCCGGGCACCATTCCAGCCACGCCATGACAACACAACTGCGGAAAGACGAGTTGATAGGTGTACGGCTGCAGACAAAACAAGTGAAAACAAGTCAACAATCAAAATGCAAAAGACCACTTTTGTAACACTGCGCGGCGCCAACATCATAGTCCAACTCTCCAGGGAGGCGAGGACGAGGATCAGCTATCAAGCGAATTAGATGATGCCGAGGAGGAAGTCATTCCAGCATACATGAGGTCCGGTGCACCCGAGGCGAAAACTGGCCTCGCTATGCTAGGATGTGGACGACCCAGGCGTTGATATCCCCTGGTGACCCAGTCCCTGTAGTACCAAGTGTAGAAGGTGGCGTACGACACCGGTTGCAGAACCGTGCCTGTGGTTGTGCCGCCCGTGCTTTCCCTGGGCCAGTACACCTCGAAGTGGTGGACCTTGCGCCATTCCCGATAGGTGGTCGAGTCATCCGGGGCCGGTCCCAGGGTGTCTGGGGCTACTGGATGCCACTGACCCGGAACATAGATTCGAATCCATTCCACACTCGTTCCTGCTCGACCATTGACGATGTCATAGTCAAAGTAACGAGGTAGGATCCATCCTGCTGCGCCCTGCACTGTACTATTGAACATTTCAACCCAACAAGCTGTTCAAAGTTGTTACGGTAAGCGGCGGACACACTGAAACGACATGCACAGCACCAAGCAAGACAACCCAATGTGAATACACATGCAAAGCAAGCGCAACCGCATCATTGTCCAACATGCTACTCAAGAGTCAATCCGACACATTCCAAGGATCATGGAATGGCGGCGGTGACGGTTCCCGCCACGCCCCATCCGGTACCGACGAGCCCACCGAGGAGTCGATGTCTGCATTGACGAGCATCGCGAATCCGATGGATTGTACAGGAGGTCCAAGTCGTTGGTAACCTCGTGCTTGCCAGTCACGGTACTCCCACACGTGGTAGGACACATAGGAGCTGGGCGTGGCTATGGGATCCATTGTGGTTCCACCAGTGCTGTCTTCAGACCAATACACTTGGAAGAGATATGATCTGCGCCACTCCCGATACGTGGAAGCGTGCAGTAGGTCAGGAACAGGTGCTTCATCGGGAACGGGCCTCCAAATGCCCGGAGAGTAAATTCGAATCCATTCAACTCCTCTATCGATCTGGTACTCGAAATACTGGGGGTTCATAGCAGCAATACGGGCCTGCACGACTGCTGAACCAATCTAAGGTCTGCGGCAAGGAAACACATGCATGGCCAATCGCACATATACGCTGAAGAGGGAGGCAACTTTTCAAACACAAGGTGAAACGCAGCAACGAGGTCGGAAATGTCAAACTCCTAGCTTTCACTGTCGTTGATGTCGCGCACACCTGCAATGATAGTGACCTGGCCGTCTACGAGCACAAGGAGAAAGACATTTCCGTCCATGGCGCAGGATGGCGTGACAGTAATGCTTGCACGCCGCCGTGGGGGATTTTGATGGACGGCCAGCACGCTTGGAATAAAACACTGTAAAGGGCCGTCGAGATCGCCGCGGCGCTGAAGCTGATGGTGTCCGGGATCGTTTGGACGAGCGCACTGGACTGCGTGGTTCTTCATCACGAGAGGGGTCACTGCTGTAGATCGAGCGGCGTGTGCGCTGCGATTTCGAAGAGGTAGGGTAGGATTGTCCGCGAGGGGCTGAGATCGAAGGGCTGTGTACCGAGGGCATAAATTGTGGGTGAATAATCACCGGTGGTGGTGGTGGTGGTGGAGGAGGAGGTGGAAGAAGCAATGGCAAACTTGGCGGGGGCGGAGGTGACGTAGTTAGCCGACTGGGTCTGTCGAGTAGAGCCCCGGGTCCATGAAATTGTAACCACGTCGGCTGCGCTCCATGGGTCCAGGTAATGTACGTCTATACAAGTTGTTCCGACATGAGCAACTCAGGCAAGACATCACTGCATGTCAACAACATCACACCACCCGACAAGTAAGATTGAGTCACATGCGAGGAAGCCAACATCATGTGATCAACAACTCGAATCGGACACACCGCCGCTGCTCATCATTTGGTCCATCAATGGTCGTTGCTGCATGTGTCGGGCATGTTGCTAGCCGCGAGCTTCAAGTTGTTGATAGACCGTCTTACCATTTCATCCAGCTCCCCTTGTGTCCATGTCGTGAAAGGTTCACGGTACGCATTGCGAAGTGCAATGGTAAATTCTCGTAGAAGTTCTCGAGGACCATGGACCACCGTCGGGGACGGCCGGAACGACGATGCACCTGGATGCGGACGTATCGAACCATCAGAATCCGAATCAGGTGTCGTAGGCGTCGTTTGTCCTGGCTCTCGTCCACCGTGTGTCGCGAACGGAGCAAGGGGACGAGGAGGTGGTAGTCGATCCAACATCGATTCGGGCCGAGCTCCCGGATTGTGGTCACTAGCATCACGGTGTGTCGCTCTAGGTGGGGACAAAGCCGGTATGTACCAGGTAGATGACGTGTCCAGCGGTCCCGTGATGATGCGGGGCCGCAACCCATGTCTGGAGTTTCTTGGTGCTCTTGGGGTCACCACCGCATCAGTTGGACGACCACGCTCCGTCATCAAGGCAAAGTTCAGGGTGTCCAAAGCTGTCGCCACTTGGGAAGCAAGGACATTGAGCACAGCCACCAGGTTATTCACAAACTCAGCTGACAACTGCATGGCAACGGATCAAACCACAAGGTCAACTCAAGCAAAGCTGCAAGGCGATAATGCTGCGGCATGACAGAGATAAGGTAAATGCAAGCATGAGTGTAGCAAACACTGACGTACTTTTATCGCTGTTGCTCCGTCATCGTTCATAGGACAGACCAGACGGTCTGCAAGCCGGCATGGCTTTAACTGCCGGTGGATACTTAGGAGTATAAGCATGACGGTGAGCCACAGGAACTGCCTCCACAGGACGGTCTGGGAGCCGTCGATGATGGCTGCGGGATCGTCTTCGGTGCGGCTCTCGATGCCTAGATCTGCGCCGGCGTCTGTGTTCCCAGGAAGTGCTGACACTCACCGTACGTGCGTGAGCAGGGTGCTCCGCACGGCTGTCTGTGGTGGCCACGAGAGTGACCGGCGTTGCCATGTGGTCAGGTCTGACCGATGTTGCTGGCAAGTGCGGAGGCGCCGTAGACGGCGGCGGCAGTGGCGGGGGATGAACTTCCGGAATTGGTGGTGGTGGGGGCGGCTGTGGATGCCGCTGTTGCCCCTCAAGACGCTGGAGTCCCGCCAGAAGTAAACTGATCTGCGATGACATAGCGAGTAGCATGTGACGACAATCACGTAGTAGATCACCATGATCCATCACAATCCCCGAAAGACGAGAAAACCAGGGCCAAATCCACCGGAGATGACTGAAAGCGGCGACGGCAAGCAACTGAAGGCACACAACCAATCATGCAAGCAAGACCGCAAAGGAACCATCAAAGACAACCATGAGCCGCGGACAACACAATGCGTTTTGCCGGAAGAGAAGCGTCATGATGTCCATCATGAAAAACAAACATGGCACTCACCACATCGGGTCAGTTGCAACGATCTTGTACTGGCCAGCCACCATGGTTCACCAGAAGATGCCCATGTAGCTGGGCACTGCGATCGAAGATCTTAGTTTCCACCTGCCATCCTTCGCATGTATGCAGTCATAGTAGTGGGAGGCTGCTATGTCGGCGTACACGCCACCGCGGGGTATAGTGCAATGCTGTTGTCGGAGACGAGCAGAGCCACCAATGCACACCGGGCGGTCCGTCCGGATTCCGCCGAACTGCGCAGCTGATTGGATTGCCGCTTCTTGAGACTGGAGGCTGCCTCTGCAGTAGAATCCCATCGGCGGCAACCAGACTTCGTTCCAGTTGGAGCACTCACGATTGGGGGAAGGGTGTTCTTGCCACTTCGAAGGTCGGATCAGTTCCTCATCACGCAGGATTTGCATGGCCGCCTGTACGTTGGTGTTGTGGGACCAGAAAAAGGTGGACTGCGATTGAGTCCGTTGCTTGTCGGGCAACAATCGGCGTGGCTCAAATGAGAAGATGATACCAAAGAGGTTCTTCTGCGAGTTCTTTTTGTCCGCGGAGAAGTGGTGAAAGGTCCGCGTGGTTCTGCTGATATATGGCCAATTCTCCTCACAAATGCCGAGCTGGACGATGAGTTGCTGAGGTAGTGAGCGCCGCGAGATCTGGAAGTAGTCCGAAATGTCTCTGAGCACTTGCTCCGTCCAGCGTCCGGGAACTCCATGCGGTGGCTGAGCAAACGGAAACTCTGAAATTGACTTGACCCTCTGTTCATCTTCGATGATGCTGCGGCGGTGCGGCATGAGGCTCCTGTAGACCGACTCCCAAGATTTCTTCAACAGGTCCGGTTCAGGAAATACCAAGGCGGCAATCGACGGCAAGGTGTAGTAGAGGACATCGTTTATTTCGATGGCGATCTCCTCAATGCGGTGCCCAGTGCGTAGCTTGAAGCGATGAACCCCCAAGTCTGGTACCTGCCGACGAACTGAGAGAGGCACCAGCGCGATGCGGTTCTCAGAAGGACTGCCACGAGCAGGAGGAAACGGAGGCGAGCGTGGTCGCCTCTGATCACTATGGGCGCGTCTGCCATCACTCCTCCATTCACCCCAATCTTCTTCCTCATCCGAGTGCCCTTGCGGGCCCGGTGTGAGCTGGATCCGCGGAATCCGTGACCGAGGTGAACGCGATCGGGGCTGCCCAGCGAGCGCTGGCACGTCACGTGACAAGCCATGGGATTGCACACTTTGCTGGTGCGCTATGCCGTGAGTCCGAATGAACATTTGGATCTCATTGCCGTTGATGAAGTTGGGGAGGTGCTCGAGTGTCACGCGGCTCGTAGTTTGTACTGAGCCGTCAGAACGCAGAAGGCTAGTGACCATATATTCAGCCATGATTCTGAGCCAGCTACATGCCAACAACGCACAATGCAACAACATGCAAGCAAAGTGGGAATCCCAAGCATGCATAACAAGAGACAGAATGACCAGCGCACATGCGGATTTTGTATCAAGTCTACGGCGAACATCCCGCAGAAGGTGAGATTCGAAACCTTTGGCCTCATAAAGGCGTTTGAGAGCGTCGAGCCCATGTTGTTGTTGAACCGCCGGTTGTGCACCACGTATGATGAGCCATGAGCGAGAAGACCAAGAAGAATAAGTGAACATCCGAACATTAGCACTCCGAATGCCTTTGATTTGGGAGGGATGATCAGGTAGCTGCGGAGTAATAGTTCTGGAGGAAGAATCACATCGGTAACCCAGGACTTTGTCGTCATGTTGAACTTCAAGCGTCACCGATGAGCGATAAAATCCCAAGGAAAGAAAGTTCATGAGCACGGGTGAGTGTGGGGCCGAGTCACGAAGGAGAATGAAACGATTGTCGACGTAGCGCTCATGCCAAATTACACCAATGTCGGGCATGCAAAACCGCAGAGAAATCATGGTTTGGTGCCAAAAGAAATCTTCAACCGTAGCAACCAAATTGCACAACGGTGGCGCGGCTGGTGATCCAGGAAAACAGTACTGCCAGCACGTAGAGAATACGGTCAACGAGTGCAGAAGGTCGTCCAGCGACTGCCATTGTGCTACGTCATCATAGATCCCGCAGTGACGAAGTTCATCCAACATGATGAGATGCAACCAACAAAATCTACCACAAGGCGGCGACATGAATACAAGCATGTCAGCCAATCACACAAGAAGCAATGCAAGAACAAGCAAGTACAAGGTCAATCAGGTGCAACGCAGACACATGACGGACGAATTTTCACCTGAACTCATCCGTGACAATGTTGCCGCTCCGATCACGTCTGCGTCGAGTCCTGGATCTATCACGATCATCCCGTCGAGACATGGTGACGCAACCGACTCTAAATTTGCGCACTTCCGCCTTGAGATACTCAGGCTCGAAAACGTTCAAGTCAATGCAAAGGCAAGTTAGCAGCTCGCAACTGCAATGATCACTCGACATGCAAAAGGGAAGCAAATACAAGTCAGCAATCTCCAACCGCAGTGATACGAGCAACAAGTTCAACCAATGGTCAAGACATGCAATGAAAATCGGCAGCTATCCGCGGCGGTGAGACGTCACTATGAACTGACGGCTTTCTTCCCTTTAGTGAAACCTCGTTCCTGGTTAAATGTGAAATTCCGCTGTTCTATGATAAGCACGTTGAGGTCAAATTTTCCGACAGAGCCGGCCCGGGGTCACACAATGGGTACACCCGAGGATTCCCCACGAATGGGGTGTACACACTTGAACTCCAGATGGAGAGTGCTAATCTTTCGAGTACAACTGATGAGTCTCGAGTACAACTGATGAGTCTCGAGTACGATGAGTATCGGCTTGATTTCCGCGGGCAAAGAGGGGACCTTGTTGGGAAGCAGGTACGTAGCTGAGCGTCCTCAGCTACTTCCCTTCCAGTGACCTAGCTTCGTTGGATCAGGTCAGTCACTGGAAGCCTGATCTCCCTGCTGCGAAATTGACAGGGCATTCTGTCACTCCGCACACACACACAGAAAAAACACTCATATATCCAGGAAGCCGCGGGCAAAGCCAGCCACAAGGAAAACCAGGGTGCAAATCATTCAGAAGGAACCCTTTGTTGGCGACATCCGGCATCCGGCATGGTGCCTTCTGACTGCAGATCCAACAACTCACGCTCCAACCAAGCGCAAAACACTGGCCTGCGCCTACCAGCCGCCACCTTGGTGCGCCCATGGCACTAAAGGCACAGAATGACCACGCTTTCCCTTCTGACTCCCACAGCGAAATCAAATTCTTGCCGCCTGCAAAATCTATCGATTCCTCTAGGAATAGGCAACGTGCTGGTGTTTAATCCATTCCCCTATTGAAAGAAGCCCTTCGAAATATCTTCAGCGTCAATTGTTACATTCAGTGATGTTCACGTATGTGTAGCTGGCTTCGGATTGTGGTTTGGATAATATCGCGATGTTGTTGTCCTTTGCCCTGCAATGCCGCGGGGGGGGGGGGTTGGGGGCGGGTCAGTATTTGCTAGTAGGGGAAGGGATGCAAAGGGGCGGTCCTCCACTTCTTGGCGCTTGCAACCTCCCAACTGCAAAAAGGTGTTTCATTTGTCACACCTCACAGGACAACTGAACCTTAGGTGCAACTTGCCAGTTTGTCCCGACATCTGTTGCCCTTTACCGGAATACATCAAAACGGTGTGGCCTCAGGCTTCCATCAGCAAAAGCAATTTGTTTGCTGGATATCGGCTTTGACCATTGCAGCCAACTGACACTTGAGGCAAACTCCATGACTATCTGTTCCAAACACGACAAACTCCAGTAAATTTGACGCGCGATTTGACGGACGAACCTGGTGCTTCTGAGCACAAATTGTTTGTGCAGGACAAGCAGTGGAGTTCAAGTGACATGTAGCCAGCACTATTCATCATGGTTCTTGGCACTTGAACCTACACCAATGGCTGACCTTGTTTGCCGGATTCGTCAGCAATCGGAACACTACGTGTAGAGTAGAGTGAACCTCGCGCTGCCCCCGACATCCAGAGCTCCGGGCCCCAGCTGCCATCCCAGCCGTCCCAGCCTGGCAGGGTGGTTGCCCCACATGTCAGCGTTCCTTCCAATGCTCACCAAACATGCGATACCATTGCAAAATGTGGGAGTTGGGGGAGGTGTTCGCCTGAGCTTCTGGTCTGAGTAAAGGTCAGCTCACCAGCCACAGTGCGGTCCACAAACCAAACATAATGGTGCATCCAATTCTCCAACAGCAATGGAATTGAGAGTTCCCCAATGTTCCCCGTCAAGTTGCGCCAAATACCTCTTGTCGAGCAGATGCGCTTCAAGGGGGCCGATTCCATGCAAAAAATGACATTGGGAACGAAAACTGTCCGAAGACACAAGGTTCAGATATTGAGCGATATCAATGGTGGAAACTCTGTCCCCTTTGCAAACAGGCAATCACTCAACATGCTCGGGCATCGGCTTCTGTCGCTGCAATTTGCGGCTTGCAAAGTGTTCACAATTCCTGTCGGGGTTGATCAAAAGCGATCAGTGATAGTGCCAGAGCTCTTCCAGCAGTCAAACCCCTGCTGCCGAGCAACTTGTCTGATTTCGTCTCATGCATCTCAACAAGCCAGCTTGCACAAACGTGGCAGAGCAAACAAAATATGATCAAAGGAAGTTTAGAAGGAAACTTCCGAGTTACGAAAACTAATTGAAAGGTAGCTCTGTGCAAAGATGAGATGAAGAAAGAATGAATGCATGCGAGAAAACGTGCGTACACGTGTGGCGGGGGAATAGAAATCTGCAAAAAGTGCAACCCTCTGCGGGTTTTGGCTTCTCCGGCTGGCTGAAAGCTACCCTGGTCGCGGCGTCTGACGGGGACGGGCTTGGGACGGGCTCGGGACGGGCTCGGGACGGGATCGGGACGGGATCGCGCCGGGACCATTGGCACGGACGCGCGCACTTTCGCAAGGTTCAAATTTCGTGGCAGGCGCAGGGCAAGGTCGGGTACAGATTTCGTGGCAGGTGCATCACTTTCGCAAGGTCAAGTGCAGATTTCGTGACAGGCGCGGCATTTTCTTACTTCTGGCACGGACGCATCGCAAATCCCATTGGCACGGACGCGCAAGGCGGCGCATGCAGATTTCGTGGCAGGGGCAGCATTTTCGCGGATTTCGTGCAGGGTCATCACTTTCGCAAGGTCAAGTACAGAATTCGTGGCAGGTGCAGCACTTTCGCAAGGTCAAGTGCAAAATTCGTGGCAGGCGCGTCACTTTCGCAAGGTCAAGTACAGATTTCGTGGCAGGCGCAGCACTTTTGCAAGGTCAACTTTCGCAGCCGGGGATCAAAAATCGCAACTTTTAAGTGCGAAAGTAGTAAGTAAGCGAAGTCAACTTTCGCCGCTGGGGCTTGAAAATCGCAACTTTCAAGTACGAAAGTAGTGCGCGAAGTCCACTTTTGCAGCTGGGCTTGAAAATCAAAGTAGTACGCGAAGTCCACTTTCGTAGCTGGGGCTCGAAAATCGCAACTTTTAAGTACGAAAGTAGTACGCGGCGTCCACTTTCGCAAGTACGAAAGTAGTACGTGAAGTCCACTTTCGCAGCTGGGGATTGAAAATCGCAACTTTTAAGTACGAAAGTAGTGCGCGAAGTACACTTTCGCAGCTGGGCTTGAAAATCAAAGTAGTACGCGAAGTCCACTTTCGTAGTTGGGGCTCGAAAATCGCAACTTTTAAGTACGAAAGTAGTACGCGGCGTCCACTTTCGCAAGTACGAAAGTAGTACGTGAAGTCCACTTTCGCAGCGGGGCTCAAAAATCGCAACTTTTAAGTACGAAAGTATGCGCGAAGTCCACTTTCGCAGCTGGGCTTGAAAATCAAAGTAGTACGCGAAGTCCACTTTCGTAGCTGGGGCTCGAAAATCGCAACTTTTAAGTACGAAAGTAGTACGCGGCGTCCACTTTCGCAAGTACGAAAGTAGTACGTGAAGTCCACTTTCGCAGTGGGGCTCGAAAATCGCAACTTTTAAGTACGAAAGTAGTAGGCGAAGTCAAGATAGAAAGAGATAGAGAAAGAGATAGATAGATAGATAGATAGATAGATAGATAGATAGATAGATAGATAGATAGATAGATAGAGAGAGAGAGAGAGCAAGATAGATAGATAAATAAACAGAGAGAGAGAGAGATAAAGAGGTAGAGAGATAGATAGATAGATAGATAGATAGATAGATAGATAGATAGATAGATAGATAGATAGATAGATAGATAGATAGATAGATAGACAGAGAGAGAGAGAGAGATAGATAGATAGATAGATAGATAGATAGATAGATAGATAGATAGATAGAGAGAGAGAGAGAGAGAGAGATAGATAGATAGATAGATAGATAGATAGATAGATAGATAGATAGATAGATAGATACAGAGAGAGAGAGAGATAGAGAGATATATAAATAAAAAGAAAAGAGATAGATAGATAAGTAGATAGATAGATAGAGAGATAGATAAATAGATAGAAACATAGATAGAGAGAGAGATACATAGATAGGTAGATAGATAGAGAAATAGATAGATGGATAGATAGATAGATATAGATAGATAAATAGATAGAGAGGTAGATAAATAGATAAGTAGAGAAAGAGGTAAATAGAGAGATGGATATATAGGTAGATCTATAGATAATTAGAAATACAGATGGATAGATAGATAGAGAGATAGAGATACTGAGATAGAGATAGAGAGATAGATAGATAGATAGATAGATAGATAGATAGATAGATAGATAGATAGATAGATAGATAGATAGATAGATAGATAGATAGATAGATACGCGGGAGATAGATGGAGAGATAGATGGATAGATAGATAGATAGATAGATAGATAGATAGATAGATAGATAGATAGATAGACAGATAGAAAGAGATAGAGAAAGAGATAGAGACATAAATAGATAGAAAGAAAGAGAGATAGAGAAAGAGAGAAAGAAAGAGGGATAGAGACACAGATAGAGAAAGAGAGAGACGGATAGATAGATAGATAGAGAGATATGTAGATATATAGATAGAGAGATAGAGAGATAGATAGAGAAGATAGATAGAGAAATAAGCAGATAGATAGACAGGTAGTTAGGTATAGATAGGTAGAGAAAGATAGATAGACAAGCAAACGAAAGAAAGAAAGAAAAGACAGATAGAAAGAAGGAAAGAAGGAAAGAAGGGAGGAAGGAAGGAAAGAAAGGAAGAAACGAAGAATGACGGAGAAAAAGAATCAAGAAAAGAAAGAGAAAGAGAACTATAGCTTTTATATTTTTGAAACTTCCGCCCACCGGCTTTGCCGGCTCTACTGGTATCAATGACCGTAATACATAAAACAGAATCCAAAACACCTGCCAGAAGCCCTACTCTCACGCTCGCGCAAGCCGCAAGCTGCGTGCCTTCCTCCCAGCCGCCCTGCAGACGGGGAGCGAGTGACTTGGCGGCCGTGTAGCAAGCCACTCTCCGCTAACCGAGGGACCCGAAATCAAACAATGAGGCATCATGGGTCCGTGCTACTGTAAATGAGCTGGCCAGCCTCTTGAAAAACAAAGAAACCATGACTTTGAACACCGCATCCTGCACATGTTGCCTGGATTGCCTCTTTACTCCCATGGGGATCATAGGGGCCTCAAATGCTTAAGCAAACACGGACCACCTTACCCACACTCCTCCAAAGGCCATTGCATGAACCATTGAGCCCACCGTGGAAACTAATAGCTTGTCAATGAAAATCATCGAGACTTATTCACAAGAAGACGAATGGCTACTAAGCGGCTACTATGACCGGCGGAAAGGCTTGCTGCTGATTGTCATTTCATGGTGGGGTGAAACCTGTCAAACATCACAAACTTCACAGGATCCAGTCCTGCCGTGTCTTTGGCACGTGCTCTTGCAAATATGTCTAGTTTAGAAAACAAGCACTACTCCCCTGCCGATGACATCTCTTCTAGACCTGGCATGGCCATGCACAAGCCAGCACTTCCCCTGTTCCTGTGTTGATGCTGAGAAAGCCTGCAACTCTGACAATACTTCAGGAGTTCTGCTAAGAATCGCCACGAGCCAACTAGCGGCCGCATGATTTCGCCCTGATTCATTGCGGCACCTGGCCCCAGTCGCAGCAACCTGAGAGGCCAACAGGAGAGAGGAGATCATATTGTGGGGAGGGTTTAGGGGTGGGGCTGAGGAGCCAAAGGGAAGGAGGCTAAGGAGGTTGAGGAGGCTGAGGAGGTTGAGGAGGTAAGTGGGTAAAGAATAAAGAACTGAGGGGGGAAGGGGGCAAGAGCTTAAGCGAGTAAGCGTAAGCGGGTAACGAGGCAAGGGCAGTATCAACTTTGTGATCCAGCGTTTCCATGAACATGCAGACGTGTTTGCATTACGTAGCGGTGGCCAACTGCCATTGGGCTAAGTTTGCTGGCATCGGAACTGGTGAAAACTTTCTTGCCCTGCTGACCCGGGCGCCAGCCATCCATGGACTCCCAAACAGAAAGGCAAAGTGACCGATGCCGAAACAGTCGTGACTCTAACTCTAGGGTTCCTCAGATCAAACATCTAGGATTAAGACCTGATCTCGCCCACACAGGCCGCAAATCCAGGAATTTGCAAAAACACACAAAAAAAAGAACAATCCGAAAAACTCAATCTGAAATAGTCTGAATCTGGGAAGACTCAAAAGAAACTAAAAACAAAAACAAAAAAAACTCAAGCAACAACTCAAGCAGGGGTCTGGGAGGGTTCTGGGGGTCGGGGAGGGGTCGGGGGTGGGGGAGGAGCAAAATGCAAAAACAACCGCAGAAAACACAAAAGCAACTAAAAAAAACACAAAAAAACTCAAAAAAAACTCAAATATCCTGCTGTGTTTTTGTTGTGTTTTGTTTGAGTCTCCTGCTGTGTTTATCTTGTGTTTTTTGAGTCTCCTGCTGTGTTTTTTGTGTGTGTTTTTTTGAGTCTGTGTTTTCAGTTGAGTTTGTTGGCTGAGTTTTTTCTGAGCTTTTGTTGAGTTGTTTTTTGTTCCGCTAAAACCTCTCCTATCTGAGCCCGTCTGGTCATAAATCTGGAACGACTGAATTCAATATTGTCGCTAAGTCAAGCATGCTGGCACAGGAATTATCGCATGCTCTCTACAGCGCTCTGACGCAAAAAATGTTCCCAATCCGAGGCTTTCTAAGATATGCTGAGATATCACGGTGGAACTACGATGCTGCAACAAATAGAGATTGTGCATAAGCAGGTTTGTGCACTGATCACAAGCACAGGATGATTGAGTAATCTGCCTGACCGACAAGCCAATCATCCTGTGATCAGACTGGGCACTTCGGAACGTGTCCTTGAAAGGTCCATGACGATTGAGTCACTGTCAACTCTGTGCACCCTTTCGGTAAACACACAGAACGTGTGGGCCTTACATCAACCGATTTGGCAACTCTGGCTGTCAACACGGGCTGTCTGGGGCTCCCAGCCGCCACAGCCGCCGTAGCCGCCGCAGCCCCCACAGCCCCCGCAGGGCCCGTGTGGGCGAGGCATGCCACCTAAAAAGCGCACGCTTAACCCGCGTGTGAAACTCCCAACTAAAAGTAATAAGCAAACTTCCTCGGCCCCAGGAATCTTCCCAGCGACCCATGCCGTATGGCGCAAACCCATGCTCCAGCTGCCTCCAGCTGCCCCGGCGGCCAGCTAGTTGTTTTTGGGCATGCCTGAAAGCCCTCACCCACAGCTCTTGGAGCTTCACCTGCCCCCAACCGCTTACCTTTCGCACGCGGCTGGCGCCCAACCTTTGAACCTGGCTCAACACTTCTTGGCGCTTCGCGTAATACAGCTGGCTCTCCGCTGCCTCCTGCTAGCCCCTTGCCGATACTTTCACGCACGTCCGATGGCGAGGCACTTGCCAGCTGCTGGCCCTGGAGCGAGAACAGAGATCTACGGAAGCCTCTAAATCAAATAGCCCCTGGCCGAGGCCAGCGCGAAGCGTTTACAATACCCCCACCCCCAGAGATTGAACGGCTCCTTCTAAGCGCGTGAAGGGCAAGCATAGGCAAAGCACCGGACGGCTTTGCCCACTTGAGGGGAAGATTTTGACCCTTCACCCTTTGCATCGCGGATGACCCTCGTTTTCGCACAAACAACCCACCATCCTGGAAAAGAGCGCGTGGCCCAGCAGGTTGCCAACAAGGAGGGGAAAAGCAACAAACGGCGGCAACACGAAAATGTCACATTCGAGTTGGAATGATGTCCTGGGTTCTGATAGGTGGCGCACCTTCGAGGCATGCCTCTTCGAAGGGCCCCATTCACCAAGGACAATCTCCTCACCAAAATGCCAATGCAGGTCAGGATATTACTGACGTACCGTGTCACTCCGAATTCTTGGGGCCGTGCCTTTCGCAGAGGCTCCCTGGAGCCTTGGCCGAGGGCTGAGTGGGGCATTAACTTAAATAAGGCAGGCACGTTCCACGCTGCCACACGGCATGCACATGGACACACCACACACCGAAATCCAGATACCCAAGTTGGCATGGGATACTTCGACTCAATGGTTGGCCGAAAAGGCATTCTTCAGCTGACTCCCTCAGTGCACGCCATACCTTGCTGTGGTTGGCATCTCTCTGAAATCAAGCTTTTTTGCCTAAACTTGGGTGCCAGTCTAACCAGTTCTCTCTTGTGCAAGGCACCAATCCTCCAATACCTGGAACTTGTCTCGAGAGTGAATGCACTGAGCTGAGACTTTGCACCTGCAGAGGCCCTCTTGAGACTTTGCTTCAAACCATTCGACGCTTTGATGCCTCCAGCGTGCGCACTGAAGATTACCTCCCATCCAAAGTCCATCAGACCCGGAAGGGCGTCCGCATCCGAAAAGAAAAACTGTCCTTTGAAAGAGCACATGAAACTCCTTTCCATTCATGGTTTTTTGCAACTTAGTCTTTTATTGGATTACATTCCACCCACAATATATCATGTGGTATGGTTAACAAAGGTCCTTAACGGGAGGAGGGGCCGCGGCCTTCAAGAATGAACCCAACCATAAGGGCTTTACACGGACGAAGTTTGCCAGCTTCTGGAAGGTTGTGACCTGCCTCCTCTGACTTCAATTCTTCTGGATTCTGGAGCAACAACCTGAAAAGCACTGGCTGGTTTCTTGGATCCGGACTGCGGCGCTGGTGGCCGGATATTCCTGGCATGGCATATGTGGATCGCTGCTTGCACAATTCCCTACGCTTGGACGATACACTGACTACCCCCAAGTACTACATACCATGAACAACCTCTCTGATCTTTCAAAGTACCCGTCGCCGATGTTGAGCGCGGACTGGATGCGGTGTTCCTACTTTCTTGGATATCCGTCTCGTGTCTCACGGCCAATAGTCCTTGAACCGCTTTAGCATAACACCTACATGGAGTCACGTGGCTGGATCCTTGCAGATGAGGTTGTCAGTGGATTCTTATAAGATGTCCATGTTCTCACACAGTTTGCGCCAAACCGAGTGGATTTCCCAATGCCGGCGTGGGTGATGTATGTCAAATTCACAGGCGCCTGCCGGAGTGAACACGCACCAAATGCACACGGCAAAGTAGACCCGCACAGGCTTGCCCGCAAAAACAAAGCCCTCCACATGGAACTGCCCCGGGTTTACGCAATTGCGAGTTTCCGCGTTCCCCTGTCAAACTCGCACGCGCACACACACACACACACACATTGGAGTGGGTCAAAGCCAGGTACCCAAAATGGAACCTTGGTAAGTGGAAACATGGACTAAAACCTGCGTCCACTGATGGTTTCATGTTGACCCATACCCACATCCTCAGTAGAACCTTGTGTGTGAAGGGGCCTCAAGAGGGCCTTCCAATTTCAACAGCCGGAAAGCGCCGTTCAGACCGCCCCTTCCGAATGGCTGAGGTGCCGGCGAGAAGACGCTGGTGGGCGGGCGCCTGAGTCACTAAGTCTGGCAGGGCAAGCAAACAATCCGGCCAAACCCAGCGACTTCCTACGTGCACTCGTTGCCCCCGCGAAAAGACATGTCCTAAAGACTGACTGTAGCGAGAGCTACCATCTGGGGTCAAGAAGTTCACTTGAAAAAGAAAAATTGCCATGCTCCCTGGCTGTATAAAATCGCCCTGGGACGGTCATCTTCTGCGAACGCAAAAAGAAGAGCACATCCTCCTTTCCTCTCCTAGTATTGGCTTCATTGTTTTACAACTATCAAAGTCACCCCCAATGGGGGAAGCAATCCAGCTTCTGGCTTTGACAACCACTAGGACTAGAACAGTCAAACGTGGTCTGGACCTGGGTAAGGCCAGAAGACTGCTCGGGTGGTCGAGTGGGCATCAAGGTGATGGATTGCTGGCAGTCACTGTCAGTCACTGACGCTGACTTCAGGGTCACCAATAGCAAAAGCCCAACCACCCCCCCACCCCCCCCGTTCCAAGCCCTGAAAGACGCTGGGAAGGCCACCCCAGGCAGTTCGCGGTGTGTCGCTTTCTTGTTCAATGCCACCACCCTTGGCATAAGGTGATTTACTTTCCTCAAACCACAAACACCTGGCAGCGTTCGCTGTGTGCCCCTTCAAACTGTGACCATCATGCAGGCGCGGAATGACAGGTTCAAAAATCATGAATAAACCAACGACAGCTTTAGCAATCAAGAACAACCAGGATCGTATGTTGCTGTGTGCGCAGCCAAGCAAACATTGACAACTCCGCCGAGTGGTCAGGACTTGTTGTGAGGAGTCCATCAGCCTGGTCAACCACGGCAAATCCTGGTCATGAACATCCGGACGCCTGCTTAGTGTCTCACCGCACCCAGCCCAGACTGGGCGCCCGCACGCGTCGGGTGGCGGAACCACACGTGGACCTGCAGCTGAGCGCATAAGAAGTGTGCAATGCTTTGCAAGAAAGTATTGTTGACCCCTGAGGAATCAACCCCCAGAATACAGATGCCAAAGACGAAGGCCTCTCTGCCACTGAGCGGGACAAAACTCAAAGATTGACTACATTTGGCGGCGGGACCTCATTTGCAACCTGGGAGAGCAGGATCAACTCAAATTTAGCAGCATGTCATCTGTCTTCCAGTGTGAGCACGTGTTGCTGGAATGGCCATCGTCAACCCGGAGTCAACGCACGACCATAAAGCCATAAACATCCATCAGTATGATCCCGTTCTTTGGCTTTCCACTCCGAAGCTCGCCTGCGCCACCGAAGGGCGGGCCACCAGGCCTGAGACATAGGACAAAGCTGCGGAAGCTAACCACCTCGCAACCAAAACCGAATCGCACCCAAGCACTGAACAAATGGTTGGCACGGTGGCCGATTCTTCTGCTGGAGGGGATCATGCTAGCCAAAGATACAAACTGACCCAACAAATGTTCAAGTGGATCATGTTGACCCCGGATGAATGCCGCATTAAAGAACACAAACATCGGGAAGCACCAGCCGCCAAATACAACTCCGACAACAGAACAACAAACTCCTCTTCGGCCTCCAAAAGCCCAGCGAAACGCAATGATCACTTGAGGGCTCAAATCAACCTGGCCACGCCCCTGAGGCCGCGGCCCGGGGCCGGGACCTGCACCAAATCGAGAGGCCGAAGTGCCCAAGGAGCGTGCATATAGACGTACAGTCTCCACATATACATATATATATATATATGTTTGTATATATATATATATACATGTGCGTCCCCCCTAGGTACCACAATGAATGTCATGACAATCAAACGTTGGTCACCAGCGCTTATTCTTGTGCGTTGTTCCACGACGTTTGCAATCCAAAGATGGTGGACCTGGCAGACATGTATGGCAAGAAAGGCACCACTCCCTGCCACCAATCATCAAACCAACTTTGGAGACTAATCGGGGATGGTGAACGCAAAATGTCTCATGCTGATGGCTGCAATGTGTACACCTTGTCAGGTTCCATGGGGCTGTGGAGAGGTCTCTGCCTGGCCATTCCGGAGATTCCCAGGGAGCAAGCACAGCTCAGCATGGCCATGGGATCACTCAGGGGTCGTTTTGATGTTCTGACTGTCTGCAGACCCGTGAAACAAGGGATGAGAGTGAGAGTCTGAAGGTATTGCTTCCAAGATGGCATGGTTATCATGGCACGCATGGCCGACGATCACCAATGACACACCATACTGGAAACTGTGAATGTATGATATATGTTTTGTGTCAAATCCACAAAGGCTAGAACAAGCTTACAGAGCGTCAACCACAACCTCCGTACCCCCTCCCTGCATCCCCCAGCCCCTTTCGCCTCCCATGCTGCTGTCAAAGGAGGGCGGGCCTGTCGATGAGTTGGGAATGTATGGGCGACTCAGCCATGGCTCCTGTGAGTTGAATGCCATTGCCTGGTAAACACGGCCGCACGGCCTCACCCCAAGCCAACAACTTGAGTGTTCAACTTTCAGAAGCAGTGAATGCACGCCTGCCTCATAGGTATCCCAACAAAAGGAGCATTCCTTCCTGTGAGGTCGGCCTACCCCTCTGGTGAGGACGTTGTTGCTTTTTTTAATGTTGCTTCACAAAAACATGACGATGGCTTCACCCGGCAGAAGCACGCGGGACGGCCTCTCAGGTGTGGCTAAGCGTGCCTTGACTACGCAGAAGCTAAAAGTATACAAACAGCATTCCTGCACAACACCTCTGTCCAGATGTCGTTTGACACCCTGCCATACGCAGAGTCCATGAATACTTTTCCAGCAGAGTGACAAACGGAGACTCCTGCGATCCGCTTGGTTGCTTGATTTCCAGAATTTGGGTTCGGCTCTAAATGAGGCAACCGACCTCGGCCTTGCTACCAGCCTGGGTGGGGATCACCTAAGTGTTTGCCACAGCCGTCAGACCGTCAGGGGAGACAACCTACAAAAACACCGACTTCTTGCGAATTGGTCGCTAGCTCAACTGGCAAGTGGTAAACATGGGGCTCGCAGAAACAAATAACGCAAATATTCCACCGCTGTGTGGTTTTGCTTAAACGCAGCCAAATCAAGATATACCTGGCCCGCAGTCTGGCAGATTTCATGACGGTCATTCCTCAGCTTCCTGTAGTAAGTGCTGGCCCAGAGCGCACCTCCCATGGCGTCGAAGGACGGCGGGCCTGGAGGTAGGCAGGAGGGAGATCCGGGGAGTGACCAACTAATTGCTCGCTATCGCCGTGGTTTCTGTTGCAGTGTCCACGTGGCAAGAGCCACCTAAGGGAAAAGACTGCAAATGCAAAACACGACACAACACCAGCCGGTGATCCGACAGCCCTTCCCCCAGCTACAGTTCTCTTCCAAATTCATGCCACACATGCTGACCAGTACCTGACTGTCCGAAAAGCTCTTATGTTGACGGTATCCGTATAATCAATGCGCTCTGAAGAAATACCAAGCTGGCTGATTGACCAGCAGTTCTGCTGCCAGTCACGGACGACGAAGAGACGTGTCTTCGGGATAATCCCTCTACAAAAAAGCGAAGAAGCAATCTTGCTT
This sequence comes from Effrenium voratum, assembly GCA_963377175.1. NCBI lineage: Eukaryota > Dinophyceae > Suessiales > Symbiodiniaceae > Effrenium > Effrenium voratum. Next base: position 1,495,888 of record CAUJNA010002112.1, read on the forward strand.
GGTCATCAAATCCGGGAGATGCTACGGGCAAACGTATCGTGAAGGTGATTTACTTGACATGTGTGTGTGTGTGTGTTGTCACACATACCGCTTGCATTTCGATTCACAAACATACTCTCATGAGGCGCTCGAAAACATGCATGTGGCAATACACTCCTTCAATGAGCTGTCCCATTGTGTGTTGTGCCTGCACTAAGCAGACAGAATCACTTGCGGAAAAAAAACTATGACACATCCTTGCTTGCAGCCCGCTCTGCCCACAGGTCTTGGTTGACTGTGATTAGCTAGCGGAGCAGCCCATCCACAGAATGACTAAAACCGAAACCCTGCAGGGCAAGAGCAAAATAAAACAGTTTCCACTCACTCATCACGGCACTGAGAAATTGTAGTCTACTGCAAAGCCACATGAGAATGCGGTGTGAAAGGTCTGGTTTGTTGTCCAATGCCAACCAACTGGCACACTGCACTGCTTCCTTAAGCTCTCAATGCGGGCCTCAATCTCTGGGACCAATCTTGAGGCGCCGTCGCTCTGAGGCATCCTTCTGCACAACCCTTCTCACACCTGGTAACATGTGGGCCACGATACTGATCTGTGCACAAAGTGTGGCATCCTCACAAAAGCAGCGGGCGTTGATTGCTGGGGCAAGAACTACCCATTGGTCCCGAGGTTTCTATCCGACAGCACGGGGTTCGTGCCTCCCATGTCGCCATAGGAGGCACCGACAGGGCCTTGGTGGAGGAAAGAGCCGGAGGCCAAGCTGCGGGGGGAGCAGGGATGTCACCGAACGAGCTCTTGGGAGGGTAGTGATTGACAAAGACAATTAGTGACTCGCTCAAGCTCGATTTCCATCAACTTGAATGGACGTGTGTCAAAAAAGCAAACACAAGCTCGACAGAGCGGTGTGTCCGAGCAACGATTCCATGAATCCGTGTAGGCTGGTGCACGTTTGCAGGGCCGTCATCACTGAGGGACTCAAAAGCCACTTGGTCTTACATCATTGTCCGGTCTCTAATCTTAGCCACGCAGCAATCCACATGAACTTAGGCCCAAATGACCTTTGCTACATCGCTCAACCTGACAAAATTTCAGGCCCCAACCAGGAGCCATGGCCGGTGGGGCAAACTGGCGCAGGCAATGCACGGACGGCGCTTGCGGTTTTACAAACAAATGGTTGCATTCTCGGACAGATTCTTGAAGGCTAATGCCTTCATGGCATGCTTGGGAACCTGTGGCGAGGTTCCCTCAAGGTCAGCTCGCACTTCCTGCTTTCCCAGTACAAGCTGTCAAGATTAACAAGCTAGTTGGCAAGACAAAAACATCACAAATATTGAATCTGCCAAATTGCAGCTGCAGTGGCCATGATAGACAAGCTTCAAGGGGCATTTAAGAATCAATCATGCAGTAATCAGCAATTTTGCAAGATGCAGCAAGTCTGAGTGGTCGAGGTGATCATGCTTGTGTCTCTCTCTCTCTCACACACATACACGCGTGCGCGCGCACGCATGTCAACATAGATCGCGAGAAAGTGTGTAAAAAGCATGACAAACAAGAATTCAAGCATTGGCTCAAATAACCTAGCAGGATTTGACAGCGGCACGTACAATCTAATGACCTCAAAGCCTCGTCCACATCACGCCCCTATGACAGGGCCTGTGGAAGACTTGCCAAGCTGCTCAAACTTCCACACGCCGGCCACGCACATTATTTGTTCGTGTCTGTTCTGACAATGCTTATCCAGCAGGTCCGTGTTGTAACGTGCCAAGAGAGCGCAGCAATTGTCGTGACTTATATGCCTATTTATCAACGTCCGGCTGCGGCAGTCATTGGGCAAGCACACACTACACTTCTGATATGTGCCCTGTGTCTGTTGCTGCCTGGGGCACACAGAGAAAGAGAGAGAGAGAGAGAGCGCGACAGACAGAGACACAGACAGAGAAAGAGAGAGAGAGAGAGAGAGAGAGAGATGCAGAGAGACAGAGACAGAGACAGAGACGGAGACGGAGACGGAGACGGAGACGGAGCGAGAGAGCTGTTCCCTTCCAAGCCCACTCTTGCCCGCGCCTGGTTGGGCGGTGCTGGAGAATAGGGCGGCACCGCGCCGTACCTCAGCCAGCATCACCCGATTCACCCGACGCTGAACTGCTGAGAAAGGAAATCGGCCGAGCTGTGGCCACAATGAGAAGGGCGCCCATGAGCCTGGCAAACTCGTTGTGCTTTCAAGAAAAGGACTGTATGAATCACAAACACGCCACAACATCATCAGACAATCTCACAAGGTCCATCAACAATAGGGAGTCCGCCCCAGCCCCTGGAATCGGTGTCTTGAAGCTGGCTTGACTCCACATAATGGTCCGGCACTAAATGAAACCTGAGTTGATATAATGTGAGGCCAAAAAGTGACAACACTTGAGGGACATGTACATCACTCATCATACTCATCCATATATGGGGTGTTGGATGCTTCCGGTTGCAGAACATGCTTTTTTACAGAATGGCACCCCTCACCAGCCCAGGCGTTGCGAGCAGCTTTTGTCACAGCCAGGGCATGGATTTTGCTCGGGCGGCTCTGTTGAGTGACCGTGTCCCCCGAGGCCAGGAACTGTTGGACTCGTGATTGTCAAGAAAAATCCTGCAAACCAAAAAACCTGATTAGCTCGAACCGTAACACATTGCACAGCTCTGCAGCTGGAACTTCCTGTCTCTGCATCGGGTCTTTGATGTGAAAGGTATGGGCTCTACATCGATTGCTCTTGCAGGGTGCCATGGCCACAAGCACGTGCAAACGATCAAGCACAAATGGAACGGAATGCGTCTCAGCCAGAAGCAAACCAGTCCAGTCAGCAGAAGCACGCCCAATGCGGACGTCTGACCCTCTCCAAGTGGCTTTGGCTTTATTCTCTTGAGTTACCTCTGGCTGACACGGTCCAGTCCATTCTCGACGCCAGATGTGGTGATTTGCATGGTGTGACGGGCTTGCGCAGCCTTCCTCTGTCACAAGCACTGATTCTCCGAAAGACAAAGGGCCATACACCTGAGAAACATGGCTCTCGAGAAAGCAACAAAGTGTGACTAGATCTGAATATCAAGGGCACCAATGTTGCTTCAACATGCAGCGGAAGATTGGCACTGCTCAGCCTCAGTCACGAATGTCTCGCAGGGAAGCCAGGTGCTTCTCCCAGGCCAGTCTCTCCAGCCTTGGCCGACCCGCGGGTTAGTCATCCCTTCCACACACAAATGATCCTACGACTTGTGGGATATTGGGATGCCCGCACCGCGGGCTTACCTGGCAGCTAAACACAGTAGCACTAGTACCTGCGAGAAACCACACTTCAGAAACACATTGGAGCAGAGCAAACGCCTGACCTGCCTGCCCAGTCGGCACAAAGAAACAGTTGGCAGTGCCGAGCACTGACGTGAATCGTTGTGTGAGCAATATGTCCTTCTCAAATAAAGGCGCTGAAAACATGCCAGCTCAAGCAGTCCTAAAGAAACGGGCGTAAAGTGAGCTTCACAGCATGAGGCAGGGTCTAGAAGCCAGCATTTAGCGCTGCTTTGCAACGGTCTTGCTCCATCTTTCCCCAGGCAAAACCAAATACAGCTGCAATGACGACAACAACGGCGAGACAGAAACAAGGGCAGCAACACCACCAGCAACAGCAGGTGCAGCACCAACAACCACAAGCACGACCCCACCAGCACCGCTACCACCACAACCACCACCACAACCACCACAACCACCACCACCACCACCACAATCACCACCACAACCACCACAACCACCACCACCACCACCACCACCACCACCACCACCAACCACCAACCACCAACAGAGCGCTGACACAGTAAGAAGAAAGTCGGTTGCCTTCACACTTGCAACCAAGGCTCCACGCTTCCGCGTGCTCTCGCCGCGACTTGTTGATCTTTGCCTGGCATTGCCGCAGTTGCATGTAAGGACCGAGGCCACAAACACAGCACTCCTCTTGGTGCCTTTCCGAAAGCTTCCAGCACATGTCCAAAGGCAGGCAGCTAAACCATTACTTCCCCCTGGTGATTGATGGCTGAAGAAGACTCGGCTCATTAAATCGGATCAAACTGCTGTGGGGGTCGGGGGGGGGGGGGACACTGTGTCTCGGAGTCTCTAGCAGTTGCCATTCACGATTGCCAGTTCATGCTTAAGGTCCTTGCAAATAAAGTTGGAGACACGCGCGCAAACCTATGGACACGCAGCGTCATCATTGTCCGGACATCTTTAATCAATTCTGCCTATTTCCTATTCGTCCACAACAACGGTGTCTGACATTTAAAAAAAAAAAAAAAAAAAAAAAAACTTGCTTGACAGGCACGGCCTTCTCTCTGTCGGGCCGGGAGTTTGATCAGAAAAGTTGCAAAGGGAAGGCTAAGGAATGCCATGCCACGCCATGTACAAAGTTCAATGCTCTCGGGCACTGTACGTTTCCTGAAACAGCAAGTTTGCAGTTGTACACCAAGATACACTGAGATCGCACACACAGCTTTTCCGAAATGGTTGCCACAACGATTTGTCCTGGTGATGGCGCGAAGCTGACATGGTTTGACCCCACGACTTCAGAATAGTCATCCTATCTACATACCTATCTACAATGCTTTATGTGTGAGGCACACAAATTATCTTGTTGTATTGTGGGGAGTCCCTCAAAAGATACCCCTACAGCGGGAGACACCTCCAATACACCCCAAATCAAAAATGCTCACTTGGTGGGGCAACCAAACTCCAATAATTTGGTTCCTTCCATTGAAACCCTGACAGCTGCATGAACTCCCCGAAGAAGGGTTTCAAGATTGCCCAGTTCTCTGCACCGAACTGTGCCAAGATGCCGTCTGGTAAACCTGGGCAATGTGTGCCCCATGGCAGGAATGGTTCAACGTGGTGGATGTTCCGAAGGCAAAGGTATCAAAAGGACCATACAGCTTCGGCATGCTTGCCCAAGTGGTGGGACCTGGAGCAACAAGGCGGTTGAAGAAGACAGTTCGTGGGACGTCGTGTCAATGGCAGCTCTGGATTTTGGCAAGCACACACCAAACACGAGCACAAGAAAAGCCGCAGACTGGCTGGAACCATTAACAGTTTCTCAGCCAAGTCGCTGCAATCTTCTGCTCTGTGATGGTAAACTCGCTCCACCTCTTGTGAAGGCCCTGGGGCCAGGCGCCAACTGCACAATTGAAATCGGAGATCGGAGTGACAGGGTGTGACACGACAACTCAGGTTCTGCTCAAAGGGTCGTTGCAGCTTATATGCGAAAACACTAAACGCCAGCGCCCGCGTGGAGACGTATGTCCTTGGGCAGCATTTGAAAGGAAAAATCAATGATCACCCCTGGAAATGAAACAGGCCTGTTGGTGCACATCATTGCAACAGCCCCCCCAACCCCGCACTGGAAATGGAATGGGCCTCTTGGTGAACACCGTGATGTCAGGGTTTTCTCAGGCGTGACCATGCCTAAATTTCAAAATGAACAGCTCAGCTTCTGGCCGTAAAGTGGCTGTGGGTCAAAACCAATGGTACCATTGTGGGGTAGGTACACCACACATGTCAGTGTATTTTTGGGGGGAATAGGATGTTCACTGGGGGTACGGGAATTTTGACCCAAGTATTCCAAAACATGGCCATGTAAAGTAAACCTGGGGGACTCACCCAATAGTCCGGAAACGGGTGCTATGTGGTTTCTCTTGGAGAGCTCGGCTGTGAAGGTCAGATCCGTGGAAAATGGGAATGTGCCCGAACTAGCAACTCCAACGTTTGGTGTCCTTCCAATTTAGATCACAGATGCATGCGTCTACTGGTTTGACCCTCCACAATCGGGGTACGCAAAAAAAAAAGAAATCAATCGGTCATCATGAACATCACAAATGACACGGGAGCGCATACACAAACACACACACACACACACACACACACACACACACACACACACACACACACACACACACACACACACACACACACACACACACACACCACACACACACACACACACTACAAACGCACACGCACACGCACACTAGCCATGGTGAAAGCATCAAGCGGATCACACCGGTTTATCTAAAGCAAACATTGTTTCTCAATCCTGAGGAATGGAAAACATCTGCGAATCCCAGTGCCTTTTTTTCACACTAAGCTACTCGTCCATGCAGCGCATGCCATCATGCAGAAGATTGAAACCACACTCCTGAGCAAAACACATTGGATTAATCATTCCCCACACAGTGGGTAACCCAACCTCCCATCTCGACTCTTCCTATTTTTCTCAACTATACAAGCTCCTCTGTTGAGCCAGCTGAAACAGCCTTTCTGATGGCGCATAGCTGAGCTTTCTGCGTGGGGCTCGTTCTCCAAGTTCCCCCATGGGTTCTGGTAGCTGTCCTGGGAATTCCAATGCGAGCACATGCCAACACATGACATTGAAGCGTTTCGAGGGTGCCTAACTCTCAGCCATGGCATATGTGTACACCGTCTAACTATGCTTGGATGGCACAACTTGTTCAACGGGTGTTGTCTTTGGACAAACTTGAATTTCTGCCGGCCTGATGCCTTTCTGAACGACAACTGAACTGGCCATTAGACCGACTCGGTAAGACAAGGCCCGAGTCGGACTCCAACAGCGAGGCTGCGCCGAGCTGCGTTCGCACCTGGCTCTGTGCCTCCGACCTTGGTATGCCGTTTGCAAGGATGCAGTCAACAGGTTGAGACTGCCACGCATATCCGAGACTGTCAGTCACTCTGTTTACGCGGGGATCATCTGACATAGTTTGGGTTGGGGCCGTAGCACAAGCATCTAGATCTTCCTCCGTTGTTGTCTTGGCTTTCATGTGCTGCAATGACAATTCAATCCACTACGAAGTATTGCCACCTTTCATTCTCCTGAAGAGTGCCCTGTGCCAAGTGATCGACGCTTTTGCGGACAAATGCCCGATCAGCAAGCAAAGATGGAAACGCATCTTTCCAAGGGGTCCAGGAAGTTGCCTTCATAGCCTGAGATGGAACAAGCCCCCGCATCTTTTAACTTATGGTACCTCTTGTGTCTCGAGTTGATTGCCAACCCGGGATATCAGAGCAAATAAAGCACAAACTCAGGATTCACGTCGGATGCTAGTTGCTTTATCATTCTTGTATGGACCCCCCTTCGTGTTGCTACCTGACATCACAGCTGAATCTGGTGTTCACAATACAAACCTCAGTGATGCTTCCTGTGTTTCAATGTATCTATCAAGCCGCGCAGCCAGCCAGCAACTATCAAAGAAAAGCTACAAGGGCTCTGCGCCCAGGCAGCCCAGCAGCTCGTATCGGCTGAGGTCCGTAGAACGGATCGATCTTCACCAAAACAGGCACGCCGTCCTTGTTCTGGCGTTCTGGCCAGGCTGCAGCAAGGGCTGGACTCAATTTTGGGGTGAGAACAGGATGCAAAAACCTGAAATCTTGGAACAGCAAGACAGGCGTTGTTCGTTGCCATCCCGAGACGCAACGATTCAGACTTGATGAGAACCCTGCCTCAAGTAACAAGCCCTCAAGAACAAACCAAGAAATCCATGAGCGCAAAACTACTAAGTCCTACCTGATCAGGTCTCGGAGCCTTATTCCATGGCTTCCCAATGCCAGGCTGCCACATCCACGGTCACCGTCGACTGGCCGGCGTAGAGCTGGCCTGCCAAAAGTCAAGCTGGCTCTTCGCTGACAAGGAAGCTCGCGAATCAAGTAGAGCCTCGCATCAGGCTGTATAACATGTAAAAAGTATATAAACAATACACCGAGAATCGTGAATTAAGAACTAAGATTGCGTGGCCAAAAAAAAAGACACAATCCGCCGACGCCAGTCGAGCGTGTAGATGGCAGTCCGCAACTTGGTTTTCCTTCGGAATCTCTTATCAAAGCCGAAGGCTTTTGGGACTGCAATTTTTTGGGCATGCTGTGCTGGGTGTCCAAAACCTGTATTTTTCAAGTGTTTTTGGGCCTTTCGTGCTAAAAATATACGTTTCGCCTAGGTCTCTAGGGGGGGGGGGGCTCCCCCGGACGCGCAGGATCTGCATCCCCAGCATGATCAGGATTGCCTTGTTGCCATGAATGTGCATTTTTTTGCAGATACTAGTGGTGTTTTGCTTTTTCAAGCGATGTTGGAATTGGCCTGTTAGGGACTGTATTCCCCACCTGCACGGAGCAGTTACTGCGAAACATCCCCTGCAGTATCGTGCTTTTGGAAATCTATTTTTAGGGTATTTGAGGGGGGTTGCTAGTATCAGTTTTTGATGGTTGCTTTTGGGAAATATCTAAAAACCCGGGTTGTTTGCACTATTATGTGGCTAGCCGGCTGCATTCCCAGCATTCCCCACATTTCTGGTACTTTCTGTGTTTGGTCAATGTTGCGTGTCTGAAAATCTTAAAATCTTGAGCGCGAAGATTGGGTCTGTTCGTGTAAGTTGTGTGGTTGCACCCCTTGCATTTCCAGCATCCTCAGCTGGGACATGAAAAACAGGAAATTGCCAAGAAGGCCTTTCCACTTACAAAAAAAGGTGCCTTGCTTTTATACCCTTTCGGGTGGTTTGAAGAGTAGACCCTAGTGTTCTTCTCCTGTCAAATATTCAACCCTGCTGCCGAAGTCAGAGCGGCGTTGTTTGCATTCCCGTTAAGAGACCCATGTGACCGAGGCAAAAAACATCTTGTTCCTTACCCCAAATTCGAGGCACCCTCTCCTTCCACGTGCTAAGAGCCCCATGTGACCTAGTCTTTTTCCTTACCCCAAATTCAAGGCGCCTTAGAGGGGCGTTGCTTGTTCTCCTTCCACAGGGGCGTTGCTTGTTCTCCTTCCAGCGTTAAGAGAGCCATGTGACTTAGGCAAAAAGACGTCTTTTTCCTGACCCCAAACTTAGGGTACCCCGCAGCCAACCTCAGAGGGGCGTCCTTTGGTCTCTTTTCACTTGTTAAGAGCCCCATATCACCTGGGCAAAAAGACGTCTTTTTCCTTACCCCACATTCGAGGCCAAATTCCAGGCACCTCAACAAGGCGTTGCTTGTTCTCCTTCATTGGGGCGTTGCTTGTTCTCCTTCCAGGCGTTAAGACCCCAAACTTGAGGTCCTCAGAGGGGCGTCGGTTGGTCTCATTTCACTTGTTAAGAGCCCCATATGACCTAGGAAAAAGAACGTCTTTTTCCTTACCCCAAATTCGAGGCACCCTCTCCTTCCACGTGTTAAGAGCCCCATGTGACCTAGGCCAAAAAAAACGTCTTTTTCCCTTACCCCAAATTCAAGACACTTCAGAGGGGCAGGGGCGTTGCTTGTTCTCCTTCCAGGCGTTAAGAGACCCATGTGACCCAGGCAAAAAGACGTCTTTTTCCTGACCTCAGAGGGGCGTCGCTTGGACTCTTTTCACTTGTTAAGAGGCTCATGTGACCTAGGCAAAAAGACGTCTTCTTTCCTGCCCCAAATTTGAGGCACCCTTCAGCCGACGTCAGAGGGCGCTGTTTGTAAGCGTCTTTTTCCTTACCCCAGATTCGAGGCACTCTGCAGCCGACGTCAGAGGAACGTTATTTGTTCTCCCTCAACACGTTAAGAGCCCGATGTGACCTAGGCAAAAGGACGTCTTGTTCCCGGCCCCAAATGCGAGGCACCCTGCAGCCGACGTCAGAGGGGCGTTGTTTCCGTTCTCCTTCCACGCGCTAAGAGCCCCACTTGACCTAGGCAAAAAAAGAGAGTCTTTTTCCCTACCCAAAATTCAAGGCACCCTGCAGCCGACGTCAGAGCGGCGTTGTTTGTTCTTCCACGCGTTAAGAGCCCCACGTGACATCAGCCCCAGTTTATTAATAGGGGACTGTCCACTGGCGTCGGCGGATGGCGAAGCGATTTCAATAAGTATAAGTAAAACAGGCAAGCAAAAAAGGTCTAGATCGAGAATTAATAAAAGAAAACCACATCAACTTAAATCAAACATTGCCAGGTTGATCTTCTCAACTTTCGCAAAAAGTACACCCATGACAAACATGTTTAGCAATTCGGCTTTATGTGTCCCATGTATTCAGATGTGTTTCGATCAAACCAAATTTATAATATGCGCCAAAAAGGGATCATATAATCGTCTCGACTGAATAACAACACTACACCAGCCGGAAAATAAATAACCGAGAACACGCTGCTAGCCCAAGAGTTGGCCATGTGTCAAAACTAGGAACTTCTCGGACTGGTTGCAGTTTTGGATCGCCGTGTCCCTTTCAAATCATCCCAATAAATCGGGATCCCTGGATTTGCCGCGTGTCCTATTCGAAGCCATACGCGAGCGGAGAAACTGTGAAGAAAAAATGGTTCAAAAACAAACAAAGCTGGAAACTCCAAATTGTCTACCCCACCGGCGGGCAATTTTCGAGGTATTCAGAATCCTGGCCCTGGCCCGCGGGCGCCTGGGTTGAAGGGGCTGATCGAGTCCGTTCCCTCCATTGCAGGATTTCGGCCCGGTGTACTCTACCAGAGGAAACCTCCTGCACTCCAGTTCTGCCACGATGCTGTCATATAACGCAAAATGCACCAGCTAAGCTGCGGGAGGAATGGATTCGTTTCCAAAGCAACTCGCTCCTTCCTCTGATCGAAAGTCAGCTTGTTCTTGGTTGTTACATTGTTAGGAAAAGACTAAATTCCAAAGAAGTGAAAGCTCCAAGCTCCGACCGCATAGCAACCAAGCATGGAGAACTTCAGCAGCTATCCGAAAATGCTTACGTGAATCTGTGTCAAGCATGGCTGTCTGTGTGCATCAGACAAGGCTCAAGCCGAAAGCTGCAGTTCAGGGTTGATTCAAATGTGGTTCGCGGTGGTTTCCTGCTTTGTTAAGGGCTACGACTAGGCATACAAGTTGCCTAGAATGAGCTGCAGCTGACCTTCACTAGCTTACTTTAGGTAGGCCTGGGCATTCTGCCTGGCAGCATTTGGACTTGTGTTGAGCGATTCTCGGCTCAGGCTGCCGCTGCGGCGGCAAGGCACCACCGCCCCCACGTGGCACCCGGTTGACCAGCAGCTCGCTCATCTTGGTGTTGATCAAATCCTCCCACATCATGCCCCGTCCCGTGGCCAGAACCAATACAAGCCGATGAAGGGCCTAGCTTTCACGAGTTTGGAGCTAGGATGTTCTAAATTCCTTCAGCGATGCAAGTATTCGACATCTGCACAGCATACTGCAACTTTCAACGGAACGAGCCCTCAAGTAAATAGTGTTTCTCTGGTGGATGCTACTCAGCTCTCAGGAAAGGCCTCCTCGCATTCAGCAGTGCCTGCTGAAGTGGGTCGATTGCTTCCTTGTTGTTGGGCTGTTCAACTTCCCTCTTGACATTGTATGAATATGTGTCAACGTAGGGAGTTGCCAGCTTACATGCAAACGAAACAGTATAAAAGGGCTGGTGTTTGAAAGCATCTCCACGACCCAAACTTTGCCAACAACTCAAACAAGGACCTGCCCACAGAAACCAACCAAGACCCTGCGTCCGCAGCTCTTGGAACCTGACTCAAAAGCCCGTGAGGAGAGAACATGTGTTTTTTTACACGAGGCATCAGCTTCCCCTTCTGCTTTTCGGCCGGATCCACCTCTGTCTTGTGTTCAATCTGAATGTCCGATGGATCGGGCAAACCACGCCTCAAAAGTAACGTCGTCAAAAGTACCGTTGGACCAGCTGCTCTGAAAACGTGCCCGTCTGAGGCTTTGCAAAGATGAGCTTAACTTGGCCCATCAGGGTCGATGGCGCCAGAGGGAAGGAAACGAAAGCCCAGCAGGTGGGCTACCCGACGATTCTTCAAGCAAAGTTATCACTTGGACTTCATTCAAGCAAAGCTCCGCTCGCTCATCCACTTTGAACTGTTACATGCAAGTTGTTGCAGTTCTGGCAGGAGACCGGCCATTCACAGAACCCATTCACTGGTGCTCATTTCAATTTGCAGGTGGTCAACCCTGGAAGCAATGCATATGACATCAAGACGACCCCTTGGATGCACGTGGGAAGTCGTGAGTGGGACCGACAAACTTGAGCAAAGCAAATACAAGTCACGCACTCAACAGCAACAGCAAAATGAAAATCGCAGCACTCTTCAGGGAATAATACGGGATAGTTGCGTGCGCCGCCCTTGCAATTGTTCGGCCGCACTCAGCGGCTCAGAAGTTGGAACGGTCGCATAAGTTGGAACAGCCGTTGTCCAAAAATTATGGCGTAGGGGACGATCTTGGCTTCGATATAGGAGATCTGCGCAGTGACCCTCTCATCTCTCAAAAGGGTGACCATCGCGTACGTTGCTCATAGTCAGGGTGAAAAACCAGATTCTTCACTGCCTGCCTCTGCTTGCGGCAGAAGCTCCTGGGCAATGCTCGATCGGCAGCGGACTGCCGCGGGAGACGATATTACCCATTGTTCTGGGCAAACGATACACAAAATCCATTGGCCCCAGCTGCGGCCTCTGCTAGATCATGTACCCAAAATGACAGATGCAGCATGCAAGTGGTGCTTTTCTCCTGCTTCGTAAAAGGCAATCTGCAAGAGGTCCGCCTTTCAAACCCTTGCAGGCGCCTTCGCAACACACACCTGCCCTTGCGATGAACGCCGCTTGCATGGCTGCTTGTAAGCAGAAGTGCTTGATGTAACCAAACTTTTCATACAGTACTGATGCCCACATGCTGAAAGCCATGCACTGTTTCTGTGATCATAGTTATAGGGTTGCAATGCCTGGGCGGGTGAAATATAATATCGTAAAGAAGTTGCTGTCAATGAGAACCAGCCACCCACAATATCGGCATTGTCCTGCGCTTGGACCTCTACCAAAATAAACCTGTGAACATGTTTAGCACACGCTCGTAGGAACACTACCAAAATGAGGAAACACACTGATTCTGAGCAGTCACCGTCTAATTTGGAAGAGTGCTCTTGGATTGAAATACATCGCGCATGTGTCGAGGATGCCAATCGGTGCTGTGGAAACAAACTGCGCTGAAACGAACCAAACACAAACCAATGGCTGAATCATGTGTCCCGCCAAGAGCCAACATTGTCAAGAGAAACTCGCATTTCACCCCCTATCGTCTTGGAATCCTATTGTATCTCGCTGTATGACGTGCGCCGCATGATGGAAGCTGACGAAACCAACTCAAAGCCGGGTTTAGGGTTGGTTGAGGATGGGCTTAGGTTTAGGTTTAGGATTGTTTCCCCGCGCTGCCCTTCCAATAGCCCGGACTGCTGTTTTCCATATAGGGCACTCTCGAATATGTGAAACGTCAACCAAAACAGACACCGCAACAAAATGCAAAATCGCCATCATCCAGTCCCAGAAACAGAACTGAAAACAGACACCAGATTCACGAGAAACCTAGTGACCTGCGTACGTGATTCAGGCCTCCAGGGAGGCGCTCCTTATGCCAGCCTCTGTCTGAAAAGTTGAATCTGTTAAATACCGAAAAATCTATCTGCCTGGTACGGCCCACCTTTGGGGACGGGGGGGGAGCTGTAACTGTACGAACTCATGCATTGCTGCATTTTTGCCTGGCACCATCTAAGCCAGATCCCTCCACAAACACACGCACCGCGTTGGGGGAAGTCCTCGGGGCCCGTGATCCGGCAGGTCTGGCGGAGAGCAAAGGGCAGGGCCCGGAGAAGTCATGCACAAAGTGGTGGCTGGTCCTACATAAAATCGTATCCGAAGTTGCCATGTGCCAGGGAAGTCACAGTACGCTGCGCTGTCGGGGGAAAAAAAAAAAAAACACACACACACACACACACCAGCATAGACCCCAGATAGCGCAACATGTGCCAACGACAGTACGCCAGCACCTCTAACAGCACTGCCCGAAGAGCACCTCAACCAACACCAAACAGCATCCCAAAAATATTGTAGCGCCTGCACAAGAATCCCCAAATTGCATGCCCCCTAGCACCCTGCCGTCAATCTCGCAACAAAACACCCCTGGCCGTCAACAGCCCCCAACAAACAGCACCTGCACCAGCCGTCAATCTCGCAAAACGCCACGCTCGTCACCAGCCCCTCAACACCATCCGCACCATCACCCCGAACAGCACCCCCAAGCGGCACTCCCAAACCACCCGGCCGTCAATCTCGCAAATATGTACTTGCACCATCACCAGAACCTCATCTCAAAACACCACCTGCGCCAGCACCCCAGACTGCATGCCCCCTAGCACCCTGCTGTCGATCTTGCAAAAGTGTGCCCGCACTGTGACCTGCACACCCCAAAACAGCACCTGCACCAGCACCCAAACTGCATGCCTTAGCACCCTGCCGTCAATCCAAATAAACTACGCTCGCACCATCACCAGCAGCTCAAACAGCACCCTAAACAGCACTTACAGCAAAACCCCAAACTGCATGCCCTCTAGCACCCAGCCGTCAATCTCGCAAATCACTTTCCCTTCTTTATTAGAAGTTAGAACCCCTGAAGCTTTCAGCTATCTGGGGAAAAATGTCATGCTGCCATGAAGAAAGTCTGCGAGTGCCGCTTGCTGAAGGAAGACCCGCAGGCTGCATGTGTTGAGTCCTCTGAATCAGGGTCCTTTGAATCAGTTGGTAGTTTGGTGACTGTGCCGAAATTCCCAAGGAAGCTCCACAGTTCACCGCCTGCGGCCCTCCAGGCGTGGAGGCTTGCCTCAAAGGCCGAAGCAACCCGGACATCCCAAACCACATTGACTTTTATCGAGCATCACGTGAGAAGCGGCAAATGAGCAAAGCCTAGTGGTGAAAGTGGCCGGAGACTGTGAGAGTCGCCCCCAAGATCTGTACTGCTACACACTGCTTGTGCACCAGCTTGTGGGTCTTCCAAGTGCCCACTGTCCGAGCAAGTGCTCTGCTTGCCCACGCCACGCAATGTGAGCCGTCAAGGCGGGGCCAGAAAGTGCAGAGGCTCTTAAGAAAGTGTCGCTTGTAGCGGCTGGTTTGGGCGCCCCGGCAGCACGGAGATGTGGACCGAGCCTCTCGAAGGCACAAGCGACGGAGGGAAACGAAGGAAGCACAAGGGATCCTCATGGATGTGCGGGGCGGGCACCTCACAGCTAGCCTTCTTAAACCTCAGTAGCGTATTTGGCTAGATGCAGCTTAGCCGGTGAGTATTTTGGAAGAGCTGTCTGCCTTGGCGCTCATTTGCACACCAGCAGTCCCCGAAGAATAACCTACGGAATCTCGCACCCTAGAGCAAGACATCATGACCTAAGACCTTGGAGTTGAACATGCAAGGGGAAGACTCAATAATTCAAGTGGCAGCAATGCGGTAAGATCAATTTCAAAGAGTGTCAGGTCACTGGCAGTGGCAGCTGATCTTCATGGCACTTCCAGTTTCAGAGTTCCAATTGGATGAAAAATAAACCTGGACTGGGATTTGTAAGGGAATGCTGCTCTGAAATACCATTAATACGGCGCAAGAAAGGTACTAGTTAGAAAGCTGGGACTGATGAACAAAATCTAAAGCACGGTTCGCATGCACAATCCCTCCAATGCGCCTCCAGACCAGACCCCAAAGGAGAAATATGGCAGTCACAACCGTAGGAGTCTGAGGCAATCCTACTGAGTTACTGGCTGCATGTCTGAGGCAAAAGCGATTCAGCAATTCCCCTGGGCCTTGCCTCCGGCCTTTTGCCGGATGTCGTTGATGGTGGAGCCGCCAGGGCCTCGGATGGCTCAAGAATCCAGCGTTGGCTCTGCGCAAGAACGGACAAAATGCGTCTACAACAGAACCATGTGTGGCGCCGCGGACTCCAAACACCGGTCCAAGTTGCCTGTTGCAATGTAAAAAGAAGATGTTTCAGTTTCACAGTCTCTGACAGTTTTCGAATCAATTGAATTTAGAGGTGCTTAAAAAAACAAGTTTTTGGTTTACCATGTCAAAATATTGACAAATCTTAATGCAACATTATATGGTAAAATTCGCCTCGGCCCCAAAGGGGCCAAGGGCGCTCAGATCTCTTCTCCAAAGAGAATCTTCGCTTTTCCCCTCCCCCAACTTTCTCCCCGCGCTTTTCGCA
The DNA here is from genome assembly GCA_963377175.1 of Effrenium voratum. NCBI lineage: Eukaryota > Dinophyceae > Suessiales > Symbiodiniaceae > Effrenium > Effrenium voratum. Next base: position 1,511,903 of record CAUJNA010002112.1, read on the forward strand.
ATTGTCAGCACATTTTCGACAAAAATGGACCCATGGAGCTGGACGCCGACGAGCCCCGAAAATTTCAAGGCCCGCCGGACAGGATTTTGGGCCAGCCGACATGGCCAGGCCTGTCTGACGTGTCTGAGACTGGGCTCAGGCCCAGCAACCCGCCTGCTGGCCAGGCCTGTCAACCCAGCCTAAGCTTGTCTGAAACAAGCCCAGCCCAACCAGCAACCCGCCCAAGCACGGCCCCAGCCTGCCCAGCCCAGGCCGCGCATCTCAGGGCATGCCAGCCACTGGGCCGGCCCCCAGCTCCCAGCCCACCAGCAGGCTCAGCCCAGCGTGCCGAGGTCAGGTTTGTCTAACGTGTCTGAGACTGGCCTCAGGCCAACGACCAGTCTCACGTGTCTGAGACTGGTCTCAAGCTATGAAGCCTGTCTGACGTGCCCCAGCCCCGCCCCTCAGTCCGGTTGCCCAAGCAGCTCCTTGACCTCCTGCTCGCGTCTGGCCCGAACTCATCCAGCAGGCCCAGCCCCTTCGGCGCAGTCTGCCAAAGTATGCCAGCCTGAGACTAGCCTCAGGCCCAGTCCCTCAGCCCGCCTGCTGGCGTGTCTTACGTGTCTGCAACTGGCCTCAGGCCCAGCCCGGCACCCAGCCTCAGGCCCAAGTGTGTATGAAACAGGCCTTGCCCAAGCACAGCTCAGCCCAGCCCGCCCAGCCGAAGTTCCAGGCGCAACCAACAGCGTAGTCCGGCTGCCCAGCAGCCAGCAACCCACCCATGGCTTCGCAGCGTCGTGGCTGAGACTAGCTTCAGGCCCAGCCCAACCAACAACCCGCCTAAGCAAACCCCACCCAAGCCCACCCTGTTTGAGACTTGCAGGCCTCAGCCTATCTAGCGCCGAGGCTGGGCCTCACCAGCCTGGGCTCAACTAGCGTCTAGCCCAGCCCAGTCCGCCTGCTGGCCAGGCCTGTCTGACGTGTCTGAAACTGGCCTCAGGCCCAGCCCAGCCATATCCCAGCCCCCTCAGTGCGGCTGCCCAGCCCGCCGTAAACTAGCTTCAGGCCCAGCTCAACCAACAACCCACGCAAGCAAGGTCCAGCCAAGCTGCCCGAGACTAGCTTCAGGCCCAGCGCAGGCTTATCTGATGTGTCTGAGACTAGCCTGTGGCCCAGCCCAACCAGGCGACGCCGGCTGTTCCTGACCCTTCCCTCAAACTAGGCTGGGCCGAGGCGGGCAACGAGACGCGTTTACAATTAGCTCGAATAATTCGAGAGATGATGTTATGATAGATTGAGGGGCTGAGATTTGCCAACTAGGTAGGTTGCAACTGAAAATATTAGCAGGGAAGGTTCCCGAAACACCCCGCAAAGCTCCCAAAAGGTATTTTCGGATCAATAGCCCTGCCGCACACTCGCATACACGCACACTGGACATTAAGAAATTTGCACCTGCCGAATGGGGAGTGTCAAAAAAGCGGGACCAAGCAGCTTGTGTGGTTCTCCCAGTTTTTTAGGCAAACTCTGTAGTATCCCAATAACAAATGCCATCACTGCTCGATCAAAGCTCTGCGCACAATAAATGCAAACAGCAACAAAAATGATCGCCCGGCACTCTGACTTCGCAACCAATCAAGGGAAACATCGCTTAATGACAATCGACCAATCTGGTGCAACTCGACTTGGTGCCAGGCCAATCAAGCCCCCCACCAGGTCATGCGGGATGGAAATCTCCCGTGGCCTTCGGCCGAATGCTAAGGTATCCCACACCGACCCAACCCAGGTACGCTTGCTCCGAAGTGAGGAACTGCGGCTGTCAATTTGGAAATGCTCCCAATCATCCTCGGCGGAACGCGAATTCAGGCTTGACTGGCGGGGTCGCCGACGCACAAATCTCGATCCAGTACAGAACACAAACAGGAAAAGCCTGAAATTGGCATGCAAACGTACAACATGACTCGCAGTTGCCCAATGAATTGCAACAATGGCTTCTCGCAACAGCAAGTTGAGCAGGCGGCTGACTGAAATGGCAAAGCGTCCTGGGTTGGCAGAGCAGGCCAGGCTTTCCAAGTCGGGCGAAAGCAGGCGAGCTGGCTTCCCTGAATCTCCTTGTTACTTACATTTTACCGCATGGCTCGTTCTGGCAAAAAAGGTAAGCCCTCGACCGTGTCCTGCTGCATTTCCTTCCAGCCCGCCTTTGGTCGCTTAGGACAAGACCATAACCCAGGTTGGCATTCCAATGACGGAACTCTGGCGGGCAAAAAGTCACCTGCCAACAACTTGCGGGGCACATGCTGTAAAGCAGTCTTCCGCAGACATTCCTGCCTCAGTCAACAGCTATATCCCTCCTTAACATGAGCAGAATACTGCTACTTGTAGAAACACCTTGTGGAATCATTAAACGTGCACACGAGTTCACTCCCTTCATCTTTTTAGAGTGGGAGACCGCCTGCTTGTGTGACACGGACCCCGCCCGACCCTCCTTCCCCCCATCATGGCCTGCCGGGGGCGCCCGGCAGTGTCTTCTGGGCAGCACAAATCAGTTCACCGACCAATCACACGTTTCATCTGAGAAACTAGTGAAATCATCCACCTGTAGGCTCTTCGTGTAATACAGACTCTCCATTTGCTTTGATAAACAATCCCCGAATGTGGTGAGGTCGCTATAGCCCACTTAGGTTCAAGTGCCCCTCCTGCTTCGTTTTGGTCGGGGGACAAGGAATACCAATATCCATGTCCCTATGACTTCCCACTTGGCTGAAGGAGGCAAAATAACGAGCGGCTTTGAGTAGCGACTGTCAAACGCTCCTCGGTATGTTCAATCATCTTATGTAGAGACGGGATTGGTCAACAAATCTGAAACCCATATGATTCCCAAATTGCTGAATGATGTGGGTGAAACATGCTATGATAACCTGAAATTGTTTGGATCCGAAAAGCAATCACAACATTGGCAGGGGTGATGCTTTCCTATAGAAAAGTCGCCTGGCGACACTGCATATGGGTATTAAATCCGCAAAATTCCTACAATTGTCACTTGCGGGGCCGCTTTGGAATCAACGCGCGGGGCATCTTACATTGCAATCCAACACTATGCTATCGCTCAAAATATTGAAACACCGGTTTCGCCCAACATGTCTTGCATACTCATATTCAAACGTCCTGTTCAATTTTGCGGCCTGGGCTGTTGCCTGCAACCCACAAATAACAGCATGGACCTACAAGTTTCATCTTGATAGAGAAACCAGTTGAAAAAGGGCCCAAAGTCTCGCTGGTTGTCACAAAAATTAAAGTGGCTGCCTACTCCTGAAAGGACTCTCCCCACCAAATGTTTGAGTCAAAGAGTGCCTGGGACCTGACCCTTGGAGTCTGGGAGCTTGCCCCTGGATTGGCTCATGCTAAGCTTGGGAGAAGCACTTCGCAGTCTAATCAGGCGATGGACCCACAGACCTCAGGAATTGCTGACTCTCGGCGCCGCACGGCTGGGTTCAGGGTTGTCGGGTTGGCTCCCTTGGCCGTCAAGGCATCCTGCACGGGGCAATCCGAATCTATGGAATGGGCACTTCGATGGCCAAAGTTCGAAGTGTTCCGCATGCAGAAGGCAATGAAGGCATCGAAGGTGTGTGAAGAGCTCCAGTTGTCAACGTTTGCATGAGCACGTTGAACATGGCAAATCAGACTAAAAGAACTCTCGCTTTTGCTCCTCTGAATTGTCAAGCAAAACATAACACTGCTAGACATGGCCCTGAGCTGAAAGTTTTCTTAATGGCTGAAAAGGGTTGCAGCTGTGACTATGCTGCCTGTGTCCGTGATATGTGGCTATTGTTTCTCGGGAATCTGGATTCCTCAAAAAGGACTAAGCGCGTTTGGCATCTCAGTCCCAGTTTTCACTCGGCACAACGGGTTCATTGTTCCCTCATTTGGTAACTTTACATATACACAAAGTCCCCAACTCTGAACTGTCTTGCAGGTTCGAAAAGGTCTCTTTACACGTTGATGCCTGAAAGGTGGTAGGCCTCTTCCGATCCACCTCAAGCTTTTCCTCAGGCCATCCCACCAAGGGGAGGTCAGCAGAATATGCAACCTGGTTCCTTCTTCTCTCCCTTTGCAAGCAATGTTACGCGGGCCGGATGGAGAGTTATTTGATACATGTGCGTTTGTCCACCGCAATTGGGATGATGTCCCACCGAGGAAAAAGAAACCACCTCACAGTACTACGCAAGCAGTCGGCAAAACCCCAATGGGCATGAACTGTGATGGTTTCTGAAAGTCCATTGGGTCGTTTACAAGTTGTCAAAGAATAATGAAACACAAAATGCATTTGGGCAGCTGCAGCTCGCCAGTCGCAACGTGTCAGTACAATGTGAAAAGCTCTCACACGATCCCAAATCCCCGCTATCCTCTTTGTGTGACTTGTTTGCACTCGCATGCTGAATCCCGAAGCCACACAAAACACATGTCCAATGCGATGTCCGCTTCATGCAACACAGTAAATCCATTGGTCCAGAAGCACAATCCATCTGCGCCCTGCGGGTGCCTGAATCATCTGCTCCGTCTTCGCCAGGTCGCCAATGATGGTAACCTCAAGCCAACTCCAAACTCTTTGGCCTTCTCCCCCGAAAACACAGCTGCCCGTTTAAACAAGGGCGAGTTGCACACTCACGCATGGCTGCGTCGCGCAACTAAACCGTTCAAGTGGCCCAAGTAGCTGGCTTTGCCCAGGACAAACGAACACTGGTGCACCTCCTCCAGCAGTCAAGCGGATCGTCCAAAGTAGAAAGCGAGGCCGAATAGAAGAAACCAGTAGCAATGGTAAGGCCTTTACGGGGGGTGTCCTTTCCATTCTGTTCCAAGAAGTTGGAGCATGGGCAATACAACGCTGGGGAACTCATCCAGACACTGGCAACACGTTGTTGCCGAAAAGACTGCCACCATGAGTCTAGGTCGCTGTCTGGGGCACCCCAGCCGTGCCAACAGGTTCTGACGGCTGGTGGTCAATTTTCACCTGGCGATCCCCCAAATGTTTACCTGGCGATCCTTTGGATTTGCCCCAACAGAACAAATACGTCGAGCCAACATTTTTTAGGAGCGACAGCTTCCTCTGTTGCTGCACGTGTAAGAGCCAGTTTTGCAAAAGGGACCTCGTCCCCCTTGAAGGAATGAGGAGCTTGATTGAGCCTCTCCTCTTAGCAGAAAAGCTCCCAAGCGGCAACCACAGAGACACAACATGCGCCTGAAGGTGCGCAAAAAGGCCGTCAAAGAGGTGGTCGCAATGGAAGCTGATACACTACACGCAAGAACCCTGATGAGTCATTCCTTCGCGGCTTACTCCAATACAAACTGGAAAGTGTATGTGCAGGGCATTTGCCGAGCGACCGAAAACAAATGATCAGACTATCCCGAGCATCCCTGAGCAACCCAAAACTCAAGCTTAATCAATGATCTGTAGTCTCCGAAGGCAGTGCAAGCCGTGAGTGAACATTGTGCAGCTTCCGGCCTTCACAAACTTCCGTAACTCTGTGTCTGCCTCTTACCCAAGCCAGGCCCTAAGGTAGAGAAGCTACCATGGTTGCGGCCACCTGCTAGGTCTCAGCTCAGCTGATTCTCGTACACCAACAAGGTGATAAGGACCTTTTTTGGGCAACCATGGGTGAAAGACCAACGCAGAACTCGTGTGACGGTTGCCCGGCATCGTACCAAAGAGTCAAGTACATTCCCTCTTACCCCAAGTAACTTGCTCCTTGGAGCAAGCACACCCAAAAATTCAACATCAAAAGGCTTAAATGGAGAGGGACCGACATCAAAGCCGCCATAGCCTGGTGTGTTGGTTTTGTCGGTGGCTAGTTGCAGAATTGATGTGTAACTAGGCAAATGCCACAGCATAAAGTGCATCAAGCGGAACCATGTCAGTGGCGGGTTGAAAGCACACCATGCTACGTTGCAGCGCCTCAGAAATTGAACAAAGATATGGTGATTTTGCTGGAGTCTTAAATTTGAAGAACCTCCCTTTTGAAACCTACTCTCCGAACAACATAGTTGTCGTCCTCAAGGTTTACATGGACCTCCTGACTTCCTGTATTTCCCATGAACCCGCAAAGTATGACCCTTTCCAAAACAGCAAGTTTGATCCCATCTGTTCTCGCACCCCGAAGACGCTTCGTGCCTCGGAGCCACTGTTGCGGCGGATCTCCTGAATCGCGTGCTCACCCACCAGCACCGTGCGCTTTGCATCACAGGCCATCCCTACAACCGGCCTGTAGCTATTGAGGTTTGAAGGTTGGCGGGTGATCATTCTGCCCGTCCAAGTCACAGCCTAAAGGTGTAAGTGCGGAAGACATCCTTTGTTTCATGCATACACCATCTGTCAACAGCAACAAGTCTACTCTGTCGAGGTCTAGTCTTTCCATCGTATATGAGGACGGCGAAGGAAAAGAATAAGTGGCCAAATGGCAATGTTAATCCAATCTAGACCCCAACACTGACGGGTCAGTACAATCGTGCAATGCAGATCCTGTGAGATGCAACTATCACGCACGCAAGATCTGCAAACATTGCAACGCAACACTTTGAAGGGGGACCACAAAAGAAAGGCCTCTTGCAAGAAAAGGAATCAAACCAATGGTGCTCCGCAGTGCACACTGATTCTAAGTGTTGTCTAGTTCTACGAAACTATGTTACAAACTGCCCTGCATGTAGTGATCACTCCTTACCCTATCAGGGCAATAAAATAGAACTAGGGGAATGAAAGTACTGCATTTGTGTTATTTTTTGGGTTGAGAAGCATGCTCTTGCTTCCAGAAAAAAATTACACCAGCAGAGACCCCAAACAGTTGAGGGCTGACGGGCGAGCACAAACATGCCAACAGCTTGTGGCTTTCTGCGCTTCAACACGGATGAATCAAAATGATGCAGTCGTGAACCTGGCGCGCGTTGCGTTGCTGCACGTGTGTTGCTGGCATGCTTCGCGCTTCAGCACCGCGCCAGAACTGAGGTTGGGCAAGCGCGCGCGATGGCGGGCGAGCGCGCGCGCGTGAACGCAAGTGTGGCCGCGCAAGCACGCAGTCACATGGGCAGTTCAAACACACATGTCCAATTCAGACACACATGTGTGTACACGTGGAACACACATACGTATACGACTGAAACAGTATACATTCACCTGCGGCACACGCATAAATGTGTTGAGCTGGAAAACAAACATGTGCTTCTTGGAAAGCACACACACACATGTGCAAACGTGGAACGCACATATGTGTTCACTTACGACACGCTAATGCGTTCACGTGGAACACACATGTGTGTTCACTTGGAACACAATGAAACGCGTGTCCAATTCAGACACACATGTGTGTACACGTGGAACACACATGCGTTCACCTGGAACACAAAGACGCGCAATTAAAGCACACATGTGTGTACGCGTGGGACACACATATGTATACCACTGGAACACAAACATGTGTCCACCTGGAACACCGCGTGTGCGATTAAAGCACACATGTGTGTACATGTGGAACACACATATGCGCACACGTGAGCAAACATAAATGCTCACCTAAATCGCACACACATGCGCGCACCTCGAAAACAATCATGCGTTTTCTGGAGCGCATACATGTGCACACCTGGAGAGCAAATATGTCGTCAGATGCCAAAAAAAGTTCATCTAGCACATACTAATGTGTTCACGTGAAACACACATCTGTTCACCTGGAACACAAACACGTGTCCAATTGGAACACACATGTGCGTACACGTGGAACACACATATGTGCACACGTGAACACGCATATGTGCACACGTGAACACTCACATATATGTGCACCCGGAACACACACCCGTGTGCTCATCTGATAACAACCATGTGTTCTCCTGGAACACAAACACGTGTCCAATTGGAACACGCATGTGTGTACACGTGAACACACATATGTGTACACGTGGGAGACGCAAATGCGCACACGTGAGCACACACACACATGTGCACACGTGGAACACACACATGTGTACTGCACATGTGAACACACACATTTATGCGCGCGCGGAAAACACAGACACACACGAGTGTTCATCTGATAACAAACACGTGGTCTCCTGGAACACAACCGTGTGTCTAATTGGAACACAACCGTGTGTACACGTGAACACACATATGTGTACACGTGAACACACACACATATTATATATATATATATGCGCACCCGGAACACACACACACACGTGCGTTCATCTGAAAACAAACATGTATTCACCTGAAACACAAACACGTGTCCAATTGGAACAAACATGTGTGGACACATGAACTCACAAATGTGTACATGTGGAACACACATATGTGTGCAAATGAACACACATACATGCGCACGCGGAGCAGACACACACACACACACGCGTTCATCTGATAACAAACATGTGTCCTCCTGGAACACAAACACGTGTCCAGTTGGAACGCACATGTGTGCACACGCGAACACACAATGTGTGCCGTGAACACACATACAAAAAAGTGCACGCGGAGCAGACACACACGCACGTGTTCATCTGATAACAAACATGTGTTCTCCTGGAACACAACCGTGTGTCTAATTGGAACACAGACGTGTGTACACGTGAACACACATATGTGTACACGTGAACACACACATATATACGCGCACCCGGAACACACACACACACGAGTGTTCATCTGAAAACAAACATGTGTTCACCTGGAACACAAACACGTGTCCATTGGAACACACATGTGTGTACACGTGAACACACATATGTGTACACGTGGGAGACGCAAATGCGCACACGTGAACACACACATGTGCACACGTGCAACACACACATGTGTACTGCACATGTGAACACACACATTTATGCGCGCGCGGAAAACACAGACACACACGAGTGTTCATCTGATAACAAACACGTGTTCTCCTGGAACACAACCGTGTGTCTAATTGGAACACAGACGTGTGTACACGTGAACACACATATGTGTACACGTGAACACAGCACACGTGGAACACACACATGTGTACTGCACATGTGAACACACACATTTATGCGCGCGCGGAAAACACAGACACACACGAGTGTTCATCTGATAACAAACACGTGTTCTCCTGGAACACAACCGTGTGTCTAATTGGAACACAGACGTGTGTACACGTGAACACACATATGTGTACACGTGAACACACACACATATATATGCGCACCCGGAACACACACACACACGTGCGTTCATCTGAAAACAAACATGTATTCACCTGAAACACAAACACGTGTCCAATTGGAACACACATGTGTGGACACGTGAACACACAAATGTGTGCACGTGGAACACACATATGTGTGCAAATGAACACACACACATGCGCATGCGGAGCAGACACACACACACACGTGTTCATCTGATAACAAACATGTGTCCTCCTGGAACACAAACACGTGTCCAGTTGGAACGCACATGTGCGCACGCGTGAACACACAATGTGTGCACGTGAACACACATACAAAAAAAGTGCACGCGGAGCAGACACACACGCACGTGTTCATCTGATAACAAACATGTGTTCTCCTGGAACACATACACGTGTCTGATAAGAACACACATGTGTGTACACGTGAACACACATATGTGTACACGTGCAACACGCATATGTGCGCACGTGAACGCACATATGTGTACATGTGGAACACACATATGTGCACACGCGAACACACACACACATACATATATATATATATGCGCGCCCGGAACACGCACACACACACATGCGTACACCTGGAACACATATGTGTGTATGTCTGGAAAGCACATTTCTGTTCACCTGCAACACACATATGTGTTCACCTGGAACCCATATATGCGCTCACTTGGAACAGGCATTTGTGTTCACGTGCGACACTGGTGCAGACCTGGATCACACAAGCATGTTTAACCAGAACAAACTTCTGTGTTGACTTGTAACACACATATGTGTACACATGGAACACACGTGTGTGCACATGTGGAGAAACATGTGCAACACAAATGTGCAACACACATGCGTTCACCTGGACAACAAAAATGTGTTCACATGGAATTTACATTTCCTGCACGCCTGGGCGACACATAAATCAAGTTCCCGAAGCCGGCTGTGAGGCGCTATTCCATGGGGCTCTGCCTTGAACAACGCTTGTGTTTTATATGCGTGTTCCAAGTAGGAAAATAGTGTTCGTGTACGATCAATCTAGCTTTTTTGCAACACATTGCTAGCGCGCGAGCCTGCTGCTGCTGCTGCTGCTACTACTGCTAGTACTATCAGTATCGGATGCGTCTCCAGCAGTTACAGGCTTCAGCTTAGCAAAAGCTTTCCGGCGCATTGCGCTTCTTTCTCGCTTAGCTGCACAGTGTCTTTCGTATCGATTGCTAAAGTGCTTTGATCGTATTGTGGCAACTCTTCGTATCGATTCAGTAAAGCATTTGCTTTCGCAGGGAAATACGCAACCCAATTCTTCCGTATGCTCGGTACAAGGCATCCCTGCCGTCTTGCCTCAGCCGTTGTTTCTCCCCTTTGTCCAGCAAATCGCACTCCATGATAATTGCATGCGAGGAGAGCGGAAGCAAATTTGGATTGAAGCGTAACTGGGAACCGGTCACAGCTGACCACTGCGCTAGCGCCTTGCTAGCGCGCGGCTAGCGCGGGTTCGCCGTATTTTTTGGAGTCACGGCGACCATCTGTGTGGATTTGACAAATTAAGGCCACGTAAGATGAAGGTAAACGTGCGGGCTGGCTTCAAGTACTAAGTAAGAACTGCAACATTACACCCTTGAAAGCCACGCAAAGCCCATCGCGGCAACCCACGCGCCAACTCTTGGAAACCAAGATCACCGAAGACCCTAGCGCAAACCAAGCGCCATCCTAGCGCCTCCAGTGGGGAGCGGGCAATCCATTGGTATTTGCAGGACTCCGCTTTGTGTGAATGAAAAACGGGTCGAGATTTAATTTGGGATTTTTTGTTTTATTTTGGGATTTTTTGTTTTCCGTCCTGGCTACTAAAATGCTTTAATTTACAGCATTTTCTCGCGAAATGTACGTATTTTACGCTAGTCCGTCAACATCATCAGCATCGTTTTCAACATCCCCCGCATGTCCAGCCAACATCCCCAGCATCACCAGCAAATTGGCTTCCCGCATCTCATGGTAAAAGTGAGGACTCAAATACGGGCAAACTAATCCTAAAACGTGGCGGCAGCCCCCCCCATGATGATCGAAAAAGTGATGATTCAATCAGGGGCAAAAAGTCTAAAAAATAGCGGGGGGGTTGGGGGGGGCGGCAGCCCCCCCCATGATGATCGAAAAATTAGGGGCAAAGAATCTAAAAAGTAGCTGTCGCATGATGATCGAAAAAGTGATGATTCAAATAGGCGTGCATTTTAATCGAAAGGGGGGTGGCGGGGGCCCAGAGAGGAACTGGCGATGCTGAGGATGCAGGAAGCCAACTGGAAAAGCATCAGGATGCGAAAAGCCAAAGCCAGAAAGCCAAAAAGCCAAAAAGCCAAAAAGCCAAAAAGCCAAAAAGCCAAAAAGCCACCTGCCGCAGCGGAACTGGCAATGCAGAGGATGCGAAAAGAGAGGAACTGTGAATGCAGATGATGCGAAATGAAAAGCCACGAAAGCCACAAAAACCCACGTAAAAGCCACAAAAGCCAAAAAGCCGAAAAGCCACCGACCCTGAAAAACAAAAATAATTCCTAAAAAAACGAAAAAATTCCTAAAAAAATGGCCCTCCATTTAAAACTGCACAAAGTGACTGCGACGGTGGCCTCTGTAGACTAAACCCCCTTACTAGGAATTTTGACCGGATCGCATGTGTTTTATCAGAACAATCGCATGCTTTCACCTGGAACACAAACATGTGCTGACGTGGAACATGCACGGTCTCTGTAACTAAAACTGACTATGGCAACTCAACACACACATGTGGTCAGTGCGTGTTCACTTGGAACGCGCCGATGTGGTCAGCTGGAACACACCAAGAACACACAATCATTTACTTGAAGCACTCGTACGTGCATCCGCAGCATGCTGCCTGTGGCTTGATCAAGCGCACGCGCGCGCTCAAACACACGTTTCTGAGCCTCAAACACACATGCGTGCCCGCGGAATACACCGCGAATGACCAGGGAGCCGTGCCAGGCATCCAGGCTGGGGGACAACAAGAAGGAGACAAAGGGAGACAAATGAACCCGTCCGCCCGGAGAGCCGTGCCAGACATCCAAGCTGGGAGACAAACGAATCCGTCCACCCAGAGAGCCGTGACAGGCATCCAGGCTGGGAGACAACCGGGGCCAAATAAAGGGAGACAAAGGGAGACAAATGAATCTGTCAGGCAAATGAAGGGAGAGGAACCCGTCCGCCGGGAGAGCCGGGACAACCCCAGGTGCCAAGAGCACCACTGGGTATCTCGGCGTAGGTTCGTTGAACATCATCAAAGAATCGATAGACGATTTAACTCCAGCGTGATTCACGTTTGTTTCACCGGGGGGTTAACAGAGCCTTCTCGTAGCTGAAGCCGTGCACCGCAGCGCACCGCTCTCGTCAGCTCGGGACTCCAAATGCGAGCAAGGACAGAGAGAGGCCGCAACTGATAACGAGGCACTGAACGAACAGACAGGGTGTAGCCAACGATAGACAAGGAAGACGACCCACCACGAGCCCAAGCAAAATCGAAGTCCAGATGAAGGGCAGACAGAGGACCCTGTCCCCAACATCCACAAGACAAGGAATGACCGAAGCCAGGGCCGAAGCCGAAGGCAAACCAGACCCCGCCAAAAGGACAGAACCGCGGGAAGTGAAGGAAACCGCGGAGCGTGAGTGCCACACATCCAGGCTGGGAGACAACGGGAGACAAATGAATCCGTCCACCCAGAGGGGCATCCAGGCTGGGAGACAACGGGAGACAAACAAAGTGTCAAGAGACGGCAAGGTGACGTCCCGTGGGACGCTATGCACCGAACCCTCCAGCTGTAATACCAACCACGTAGAAAGGTGTATACGGACGATGCCGTTATAGCCGAACCCGTGTGAACGTGGCAAGGGAGAAGGAATGATAGTTACAACAGTGGTCCTGACAAATGCAGCGCAAGCGAGATGTTTTCCGCTCTCAATGCCGATCACGTATGTATGCAGCTACACATCAGATCTTGAACCTCAATTGTGTCTTGAGCCAAATGGCGATCAATGGAACTTGTTAAGCAACACCAACATGGACCTCAGAACAGCTACCCAATTTCGGCACGGGGCCTAGAGGGTTTTAACATCCCCCATTTGGGTCGCATCGTTCGTCATGCGGTCCAAACATCACAAAACGTTCCACTGGCCACGGCTTCAGCTACGAAATCGTGTCGTGCATTCTTTTACTTGCTATCACTACACCGTTCATTCGTTGTGAAACATGCCTGGTTCGATTGTATGAAAAGTGAAACATTCATCCATCAATCGAAGCGCACTCCCATATGCAGGTGTATACAATACACGGTCGTCACGTCATTTGACCACCAATGAACAATCCAGCTGCCGCATTTGCGCATCGCGCAGCTGTCATCCATAAAATGAGTTGGCCACAAAAGTCCATCAGAGGCGCCTGCTCGTAATCGGTCTGCATATCTCCGGCAAAGAAACATCGGTGAGCGATCAATGCAAATCATAGCCATTCCAGATACCATGGACAATGCATAAATAATGAAAAGGATGTCATCCATAAGGTAATAGTTCCATCCATGAATATCCAGAGCGTCATAGTCATCGGAATATGTAACCATGTACACATCCAGTCATCTTGGACACATGAATTTAAATCATGACATAAAGTCGTTCCATCGCGATAGTGTCGATGAGACGCAAGTAACGGATGGGGACTAACCCACATCGTACCGCAACCAGCATCTTCACGACGCATACCTGGCCTTAATGGACAGCCTGTGAGTGCGTCGACGGAACTCCTCATCCAAGTTCTTCTGGGCTTCTCGTGCCCGGACACACTTCTTGTTGTGATCCTCTGGTAACCAGTGCCCTTTCCGAAGGCACCAATCCAGCAGAGGTGTGTCGCACTTGTTCGGGTCGATGGCCGAGATGATGGCGCTCACGTTGACCGTGTAACCATTCTTGCCAAGGTTCAGGCCATCCCTCACGAATGATATATACTTACAGTTGAAAGCCAGTGCAAAGCACCTGAAAATAATATCACCCACCGGGTGCACTCGGTCCTTGACCAGGAGCTTCATTTCGTCCTTGGTGACATCGAGGATTCTCGCTGCAATCCACAGCTTGTAGAGTGTGTAAAGTCCCTCGCATTTGCACACCATCATACGAATATAATCTTCACGCTCCTCAACCGATCGGAAGGATCTTGTCCGAACATTCTCCGATTGAGAAATTTTCTTCGCCGTTGATGGCAAGAGTATACCTTCCTGATCATGATCGGTGATGTTGGGGTACCTCTTGAAGTCATTGTGGTAAGGGCAGCCCTCTCTCCCTTCGAGCCTGGCGTTCATCGTTCTCTCCTCACCACCCTCAAACATCCCCCACATCTTGGACATCTGGAGTGCGATAAATCCTGCCATGTACTGAGCCTCACGCGGCTCGTCAAGGCAGATCGCCATCCGCTGGGAACTTATAATATCCCGTGACGCCAGATCAGTGTCGCGATAATGCCAACCGCTGTCTTCCTCTTCTGACGCATAGCCGGATGTATATCCTTGCGTGTCCATGTCGTCATCTTCTCCCGGAACTTCCTCCGCTTCGTCTTCATCCTCCTGTGCCGCCGCATCGTGGTTGGCTTCTTCCTGTGCACGCCTGGCATCTCCCGAGACGTTGGGGTTTTGGTTGTCCTCCTCGTCATCGGAGTTGATGTGGATGTAGTACCTTCCGATGGAGATCAGTTGTGCCTCGCACTCCAGGCATAAGCAGAAGCAGGTGGGGATTGCGGTCGCACATGATGGACATATCCGGCACCTCAGTCCTTCCCATGTCTCATCATTCAGGATGACGACCTTGCTGACTTCGTCCCGGACCTCGTTGACCTGTGCATTGAACTCCTCCATCTTGTCGTTTCGATAGAGTTCGCAGGCACGATCAACCATGTCTACGATGTAGTGCAGATTATCGGCCCCTGTCTCGGTCTCCGGCATCCTCTCGCTGATCTTTGTGACGTTCTGGAGGAACATCGCAGCCGACTCTTGGGATGAGTTGACGAAGCCAGGGCAGATCTCGTTCTCCACACACTTCGAGTACGCCCTCTTGATGTCAACGTACTCCAGGCGTTTCCCTCCGTTGCTCTTGCCAATCCAAATGGACTTGACCTCATAGAACGGGATCACGTCAAAGACCATGAATGTCCCATTTGCCGCGACTCCAGCTCCATACCGCGCGAGGGTTGCACTGGGAATGTAGATGATCGCAATCGGATCCCCCTTCCTTACGTTCCGCAGCGTCATCTTCGTCGCCACGTTCATCTCATCCCATGGAGCAAACGCTCCGAAGTGCAGTGCTAGCCTGTTACCGCCATCGATTCCGCCGGGGACTAACCCACAGCGTACGATGCTTGGCAGATTTTCCACATACGTCACATGGAATGCTCCTCCGAGAGAATCACCCATTCTTGCAGAATACCTGTTTGCCAGTGCGGATGAGCTCATGAATCCAAAATCACTGTGACCAGTTGTGACTCGGATGCACCAAGGTCTGTACCATCCATCGCATCTGTTGAACATCCTGTCGATGTCGTCCCGACCCACGCCGGCTTTGGTCATTTCTTCCCTGGCCGCCCTGGTGTCGTTCGGGTTCATGATGCTTGGAAACCTTGCTGCCAGGACCTGGAATCTCGATTTCCTGCTTCCAGATTCCTGCCACTTGATCACCTCCATGATGCCCATGTATCGTTTCGCTCTCGTGGTGTATGGTGGGAATATGTCGTTGTTCCGGTCGTCAATGACTGCATCAATGTCGACCCATCCACCTTCGTCGCACCTGAAAGCACTTCCTCGGCAGCTGCCGATCTTGTGTCGAAGGACTCTGCATAGGTCGTGAGATAGCTGGTTTGCTTGGTCTTTAGTAGCAAATACCGAGCGATCATCGCCAATCCTGCATAGTGGAGCACCGTCAAAAGGAGCAACGCAGAAGTTGACACTCTTGCCAAGCTGCATCACGTCCACCTGCTCAAGGATTGCACCTTTGGGAAAGTATTTGGGGTCAACGATGGACGCATACGCCCATGGCAAGTGCACATCACTCACGTCGCCATACTTCGGGATGTAGCACGGGATGGTGTCACATCCCATCTCAAGCGTCTTCTTGAATGTCCTGTTGTCCCCGCACGGGTTGTAGGTGAGGTCCACGCCACCGCATTGTAGCTCTCCTCCCTCAGCCGTGTCAGCCATCTCCACCAAGTTGATGGTATAGCTATACATCTCAATTGTTTCTTTCCCTGCTTGTCCTCCTCTCTTTCTTTCCTTGGACGTTGATGAGGACGGCTCCTCCGTATCCCCCATATCTTCATCCGATGAAACGGGATCACTGCTGAGTAGCTCACGGAGCATCTTCATCGCCTTCTCATTTCCAGCAGCCTCCTCAATGTCCTTGCAGTCGCCGTCGTGGGCCAGGTTCGCGCACTTCATGCAGATTCCCATTTCTCCCATGCACTTCTCCATTGACTCCAGGAATCCTAGTGCCGCTCTCCGCCCGTCGATCACTCGCTGCTTCTTTTCTTCCTTCTCAGCGTTGGGCTGAGAGCTTCGGCTCGGGTCTGGTGCTTGACCAAGACCGTCATCTTCGCCCTCTGTGGCCTTTCTCTTGGACCCTTGGGCAGAAGGCTCGGTTATCAGGGATCGCGGATGTCTGGGCTTGACCTTGTTCATGATGTCAAGCACCTCCTTCGTGGGCACGCCGAGCTGTGCGGAAGGTCTGTTCCGCTTTCGGTTCTGGCCCGTCGTGTGGGTCACGTTCCCGGCGAGGTGTCGTACTATTGACTGCTCGAACTCCCTCTTGATCTTCCATGCATCCTTCCACAGCGGCAGTTCGTGCTGGAAGTACGACATCACCTCAAAGAACCCCAATACCATCTCGACGACGTCTCCCAAGGATTCCTCGTTTGTAGTTTGTCCCAGGAGTTCATACATCGTTCCCTGGTCGAGCACACTCTTGATCCAGGACGAATATGCCACATTGCCAAGATCCTTGTCTATCATGAAGATGGACATTCTCTCCTCGACCCCCTCGGAATTCTTGCACACGATCACATCCCGGGATGCGCACAGTTGCTTCCCGTGACCGTTGTTGTAGAACTGTGCTGCTTGATCCACTGTCATGCTCACGAATCCCACGTGGGAAAGCTCCTTCTTCAGCTTAGAGTACGCGAGCTCCCGTATAATCGTGATCATGGCCTGGATGTTGTTGACGTCCACCATGAGGTTTTGAAGGTCGGGGATTGCTACCACGCATTCCGCGAAGAGGCGCGTGTACATTTTCTTCCCCTCGATAGACCTTGCAATACCGTTCGTGTCCGCAGTCCAGTTCGCGCAACAGTTCACGCAAGAAGTGGGATTGAACTTCGAGTTTGGTCCGAGCACCTTCGACTTGCTCATCTGCATCTCTCTAGCGCAAAGTTCGCAGATAAACTTGCTGAGCTCCGTGACCGAATACCATCGAAGACGTGGATCACCGACATCGGCTTTCCCAAACGCATCTTGTTCGCCGTGCCCTTCATCTTGCTGTTCTTGTTTCCTCTTTGATTGTGCAGTGAAGGTTGGCTTGTATTCAAACTTCACCTTCGATTCCTCCATGTTCTTCGGAATGTTGAATCGAAGGTCGGGCTCGTTTATGCACGTCTCCTCCAATTCACGCACAAACGCGTTGCTCGGTGCGACCGCATCGATGGATTTCTCAACCAGCAGTCGCTTCAGGAGAAAATGTTGCAAGTTCGAGCTCCCAGGGATCTTGTAGTTCTTTCCTGTGAGCGCATGGACCACGCGCCACAGGCGATCGTTCTCGGTCACCAGCGCGCCTGCCGCCTTGCAGATCTCGCTAACCTTGTTGGCGATCGTCCCCAAGTCCCCTCTTCCACCATGGAAAGCAACATCGCGATTCACGCACACCACGACCAGGCCCTTGCATGTGTTGACGAGGTCAGATATCGCCTTTTGCAGGGAGTCGATGATGGGGTTGGCGGTCACCTGCCATCCACACCCTCTCATGCACACCCAATCATAGAGCGACATCCAAATGTGCACCGACATTGGTGAGTCATCCATGTCTCGCCTCCGTCGTTCAGCGATGAGCTTATCCAGCTTCTGCAATCGGGAGATGATATTCAACGTGTCGTTGGGTGAGGAGACTTGCTCACTCGACCCATAGTATGATCTCTCCTCGATATTTGTCCACCCCTGTTCGTTGACCATCATCTGGAAGGTCTTCGTGCTCCCTTTCGAGTTGACGGCCCTCAGGGGCCAATCCAGGACCAAGAAGCTCTTCTTGTGGATCATCATATCGCGAATCGTCGCCTCACCAATGGGGCTCCTCTTCTGCCTCTTGATAATCCGGTTCAACTGTCCAGGTGCGTTGTCCGGGTTCTTCTCCGCCTGGATCAACGCATTGATGGCTTTGGCGCCCGGAAGGCGTCCAGTAATCAAGCATCCTGTTTGGGCACACAAGAAAGCATACAGCTGTAGCCATGCCGCATTCCCCTTCCCAACATAGGAAAGAATAATCTTCTCCGCGCTGGTCTTCTCCTCGAAGTGCAATAGCGAAGAGGTCAGGCATCTCAGCATACACTCCCAATATGTTGCGTTCTTGCCTTCTGCAAGACACGGCCCAAATACAGTTTGTATGATTGGGTACCCTGTATTGTTGTCTATGTTGAACTTCACATTGACAGTCGCGCCGCTCAAAGTAATACCCCCTTCGAATGAAGTGTAGGTATCATGTCCAGCAGTTGGGTTGATAATTACCCATCTGTCGTCGTCACCACCAGAGTTCATTCGGAAAATGGAGTCGATGATCTCGTTGTCGATCTTGACAGCATCGCTGGCTTGCGACCCCCCACTTGGAGCTCCCGGCTGGGGGACTGACCCACCAGCGGTTTGACTCCTTTGCCCGGAGCTTGATGCCGACTTCTGCTGTCGCTCCGTCTTCCGCGGCGGCTCCGTCTTCGATGAGCCCATCACCCACCATGTCGGCTCTTCCCCAACCACGAAATCCTCGGGGTACTTCTCCAGTTCCCTCTCGATTTCATGAATCGTGCAGTATTTATTCTGGAAGAATTCGATCATGACGTCCTTCTCGGCCTTCTTCTCGATCTCCTTCATCCAGCTTACCCACTTGCGCCGATCTTGGTTCTCAGCGGCCCTGTCAGCCGCGTGCGGTGCCAAACTGATGGAGTTGATGTTCATCGCAGGCAGCTTTGACTCATAGATCATGTCGATGCACCACAGGAAGTCCCTGGCGTACTCGATCTCCCGGTAGAGTTCGTTCAGCTCCCTTTTGTCTGGACGGAAATAAGCTGTATACGACTGATCTTTGGCGTTCTTTTCGCCGAGTAATGGCTGCAACCTCCTCATGATGAATGAAACGCACATGAGCGAATTGACCGCCCCGATGCACGCGTCAGAGATGTCACTGGGGGTTGACCCACAGATCATCCAGCGCAAGAGATTGTGCTGGCTGGCATTCTCATCCCTCCTCAGTGCATATGCGAGGTTCTTCATCGATGCGTGCAGCTCATTCTGGTAGACCAACCCAAGGTCCCAATTCTTCTGGTAGTCGTCCTTGGAACCACGACCGTAGAAGTCGATCTTGGGGGCCTTGATCACGCTCAACGTGAATACTTTCCCCCAGTTTCGATCTCTGTACTTTGCAATTCTCCGATCGTGCCTCTCAAACTCTGCAGTCGTCTGGAACTCCTCGGAGCTCCTCCACCTTCTCGATGACGATGCCCTAGTTGACTCGTCGCTGATGAACTCTTTGTATACCTCCCCAACCGGGGTGTCCTGGTGGAATGCAGCTTTGAACGACCGTTCCTCGTTGTCCTCGGCCACGCCTAATGCGAGATCCCAGATGTTCGCAATTGATCTCAACATATCCGCCCCCTCTATGCAGTACTTGGTCACGTTGAGCAACTCGGGGTTCTTCGCTAGCAGCGATGCCTCACCGCAAAGTTGGTTCAGCGCCGCCACAATCTTCTTTCCCTTGCTGCAAAATTCCCTCCATCCAAGCATACATTCGTCGGCAGAAAGCTGTCCGAAAACTTTGCTGATGAACTCTAAGGCAACCCTCATAGACTGCCCTTCACCTTTCATCATCCCGCGGCCTTTGGCAGAATAATACGCTGAGTATGCATAAATAGCAGGGACGCCGATGTCCTCGATCCACTTCACGCACATACCCAGGTCGCTGCTCATCTCCATCCTCTTGGGTATCCTCTTGCCTTCCTCGATGGCGTTCTTCACCAAATTCCCCAAGAAGATTGCCGCTTGCCTAGATTTCCCGACAGGCACGCAGAAGAACTCATTCGTATTGACAACAGTCGGATTGGCAGTCATCTTGATGATATTCTCCAGAACCAGGAAAACCCAAAATAAGCAGCTGCAAATGAAGCCACGGAATTGTCCCAATACGATCCCAGTTTCAGATTGAGGTGATGAACTCGTCCAAGCTCCTCCTTGAAGCTTGGGGTTCGGGACTGACCCAGCTCCCCGTATGCACCAGAGGTTCGGGACTGACCCAGCACCTCGGTTGTGCAGTTGGGGTGGCGCAGATTTCACTCGCAGTAGCTTGGCGCTTCCGCGATCTCCCTCGCGTAATGCAAGCAAGAGCGAGTTTCAATGGTGCCGGCTTGAGGCACTTTGCGCGAGCACGAAAACGGCGAAGGATCACACCCACAATTATCGACGTGTACAACTGGGTTTCTTTGGTTTCACGACCGGCACAAGGTCCATGCTCATGGTTTCCATTGCATTTCTTAGACAACGAGCCACCAAGGTCAAAGTTCCATGAGACAACTCTCCATGGTTTCTTGATTGGCATGGGTTTCTTTGCATCTTTGTTTCAAGCCATAGCGACACCCATCAAACTCGTGACTAGTCCCATCATGTACAACCTCATGCAGTCTCTCGTCTTTCCAATAATCACAACTTCCAGGCAACTCAAACAAAATCGCAGCTCGTTTTGTCATGGCATGCCGTTTGATTTCAACGAACCGTTCAAACAATCTCCAAAATTCCCTTTGTTTGGCCTCGATTTTCTCTGCGGTGTCAATTCCGCGAGTCTTGTTGAGGCGTGCCCATGATGATCCCCCCGTGCAAGGCCCGGCGAAGAACAACAAATCGGAAGGTTTGGTAAGCACATGTCTGGCGATTCTCCCCCCGTACTCGCTCAGTAAGTCATCAACCAAAGTTATGGTGACGACCTGCGGCCCGTTATGGCGGGCAAGGGCAGTGAACCAGTTACGCGGTTCGGAACATGCCATCAGCACAATGGGCCGAGCCAAGTCAACACTGTAAAGAGTGACGACTGTGCGAGTTCTCATACCAGGAAGCGAGACATGAACAGGAGCGCGAAGCACACCACCGTCATGTTTGACCATCGCGAGTTCAATACCCGGCGCTAACTGTGGCTTGTGCTTCACCGCAATGCGATACGGAACAAAACAACGACCAGGGACAAGCTGCTCGTGATTGATATGCAGACAACGCATGAGCAACTTCAATCGGAGCAAAGTTTCCAAAGCAAGGTCGTTGACACACTTTAATTCTATGCGCTCGTTCGACAGTTCTTCAACGAATGCGGCCAGCACGGACTGCATGTCAACATCCCCGGACCCGACGTGAATTGGTCGTGGTCGTGGAGATCGTTCCCGCGCCGGTACAGCAACCGGTACGGGATGAAACTGCCAAACTGCGCGTTCAACCCAACCATCAATCCGCACACATTGCAGCCCTGGGTCAACTCTATCCTCAACCTTGAGCCATGACCCGTTCTTCAGAAACCAAGTGGAACGAAGCCACTTGCTCCCGAACGGTGTCATAACCGCAAGTGGAGGTTTCACACGCATCAATCTGGGCCCCTTGGCAACAACAACCGGATCATGTCCTTCATGCTCATGCAATCCCTCTTTAGATGTTAATCCAGACCACCATAGGTCCGGGGGCATGATCGGAATGTGTGTGTACGGAAATGTTGGAACTCCGTCAACTGTCCCCGAAGCAGTCTGCATGGTCCCCTTTATGGGATCACACGTGGGTGTGAGCGCCTTGAGGGTATCCGGGTCAGACAACAAGCTCGGGTCAAGTAGACCAATCTGCAAACATGCATGTTTCCATTTGCGCCCATCATTGAACGCCTTGGTGTAAATATCGGCCGCCATCCTGTCGGTGACCTCATACGCCAAGTACATGTAATCACGTGTGAACATCTCATGCATCCACGAAATGCTAACACCATGGCTTCTCTCAAGGTGGCGCATCGTGGGGTTCTCCCCGATCGCACGACACCGATCATAGCCTTGTTATCGTCATAGAACACAAAGTTCGGTGACTTCTTGAGAATCCGCTCTACCAGCTTGAGAGCGGGCATACCCATCGATCTCATGGCAACATCGGCCGCAACAATCTCGGCCTCGGGAGTGGAGTGACTCACACAACCCTGTCTTTTAGAGCTGCCAGACAACGGAAACCGGGTATTAGGCCCTTGTATATTCAAGTGTCCACCGGAGGTGGAACGCAGCGAGTCAATGCATCCCGCAAAGTCAGCGTCAGCGTCCGCATACAAGGCCAAGTGCACATCGTCCATAGGGTCTCCAACCCAACCGACCATGCGCCAATGTTTGGTATGATGCACATAGCACATCAAGTGATGCAAACCCCGATCATCGGAGTCGGTCCACCTATGCACGTTCCGTGCTAGGCGATTCACTTGCCGCAACAAATCGAAGCGAGCAATCCGCGCACCGTACAGCAACTTCATCAGTACGCTAGCGGCATGCGGAGCAAGGTGTCCACGCACGGGCTCCTTCATGGCCAACTCAGGAGTCCCTCCCCGTTGGTCCGGCACTGTGGCAGAACCGTCGGTGGGCACAAGATTGTTACACCAATTGCACACGACTGACGGCCCCTCTCTGGCAGGCTTCCGTGAGACGTGATTCTTTGTTTCTTCATGCAACTCAGGGGTGACAACCTTATTCAACTTCACGTCGCCCGCCACTTCAAGATAGCGGTCGACACAGGAACGTAGGAACTGTTCCATGTCATAGGTCACCGTTGTTACTCGGTGTCCGTTCCCGAGAGTGACGTTTCCCTTGCTTTGATTGCAACCAAGGTACATGTCAAGTCCAGTCTCGGGCTCAATCTTCAAACGTGTACGCAACATGCTCCACCCTTGGGCAAGGTTCTTCTGCGGCCCTGCCATTTTGAAGTCGTCGACATACACAACCAGAACAAGCTGGAGCTTTTCATGAATGTACACTGAAGGCCATTCTTCGCCGATGGGCTCAAAACCAACGGCACGCACCGATTCATCGCAGTGCTGCTCCCAAAATGTTCCCGCATCTGGGTGTCCGTACAGCGCCTTCCTCAACGGGACGACTGGTCTTCTGTACTTATCCCATTTGCATTCACTTGGCACAGCCTCCGGTGGCAATTCAATCCAACACGGCGTGCCTCTCAAGGTGGCCTGTATGTACGCCTGAACAGCGTCGGCCATCTGCACATCCCAGCCATCATGACAACCCAGAAAATCCGCCCAACGCGAGGCTTCAAATGAAGCAGGAGAGTTCCCCAAATCTTGAAACATCGCAGCCTCAAAGCTTTGGTTCTTCACTTGGTTCCCCAGCAACACGCCTCTACCCTTGAACTTCCTCTTAGGATCACCAACAGGCAACTGTGAGTGCTTTTCAACGCAAATGCCATGTGCGCGAGCCATGTGTATTTCTTCCCCTTTCGCTTTTGCTTCTCTGGCTACAGCGTCATATTCACGCACCGCGCCAAGATCGAAGACCCCCTGGTCGATTAATCCCGACCACTCTTTCTTCATTGATGCTAATGCATCAGGGTTGGTCAACATCTCTTTCCGGCCTACCGGCCTGGATACTAAAGCGTCGAAGAATCGTACAACTTTCACAGCTTTCTCTCTGTGCTGTATTCGCTCAGAAGTCACGCACGGCATCGATGGGTACTTCTTGGCTTCACCGTCTTCGCCTATCGCAGGCATTGCGAGTGGCACTTTTCCAGAAACTATCTCAGCAGACTCCTCCCATTCATACCAGGTGAGGTCCGTCGATTCGTCGACCGATGGATCCGTCCCCGATGCCGTCTCAGCTTCGTCTTTATGACTCTCCATGACTGATGCAACCGCCTTCGTCCAGTTTGGAGTCGACTTTGATCGCTCCTCAGACTTGAACTTCCAGGCATAAATTACACCAGACACTCAAATTCTTTCTCAAGCTGAACGTTTCGTCTCATGACGTCTTGGGACTGTTTGGAATCCATGAGAACAACCACCCCGTCGACAGGATTAACAACAATCCTGACCCATTCAAGCTCAGCCAAGTGCTTCCCATCCATTGGGTTCTTGATCTTTGATATGTTCTTCCGCAATCCCCAATTGTACTGCCATTCTACTCCACCCCAGCGGTTCCGAAGCATCGCTCGAATTCTCTTACCACCGGGCATCTGTAATGTCCGTGCCTCTGCCGGCGCGGAAATCTCAGATTCTTTACTCTTGGGATCTTCTTCTTTCTTTTTGCCACCGCCCTTCACCTCGGCCTTTTCTTCCTTGGTGTAGTATTTACTCATCATCTTCCATTCTTCAGGAGTGTACTCTGGAGGTCTCGATGCCTTCATTAGCCTGAATCCGTCCTTCCCGACAGGATACGGTCTTCCGGCCTTGTCGATTTTAACCTCCTTGCCATCGTCGTTGACGTACGTGATGCCATCCCCAGGTAGTCCAATTGACACGTGTGGAAGGTCGGATTTCGCAACCTTCTCATCGCCCTTGGCATGTCCATCTCCTTTACCTTTTGAAGAGCTCGGTCTAGCATCTTCCTCTCCTGCATGATCCCCCCGACCTCCGGCGAGTACCTCCGGGCCATCGTCGAGCAGTAGACCAGCGATCTGATCGACTTCATCGTCAAGCAGTCGCTTCTCGTCACTCTGCAGCAATTCAGGCTCGTAGTCCTCATCTTCGATCAGGCGGTCACGCGCATCCAGACCGATTGCATCGATAGACATCTCTATCCCTTCCAAAGTCTCGTTGGCAACCTTGTACTTCTGTTGTATTGGGAATGTCAGAGGAGATTTCAGAATCATCCTCTCCGTCTGATGTGGCATTCTCAACCGAGGTGGAACCTTTGCCTTCTTGATGTTCAGCTCTGCACCCGCAAATGCAGTAAGTGCCCAAGCACGATACTTGTTTGCCCAATGCATACCGGTGCTCAACACATATCCAGCAAATATACCAGTTTCCCCTCTCGGCTCGAACTTCTCCCTCTTTCCCCCTCGTGCTTCGCTCGGCTTGAAGTCCACTAGCGCACCAAAAGGTATCTTCTCGCCCTTGAACTCCTCGCCATGCAGCCTCATCCATGCACTCGATCCGTTCACCTCTTCGATGTTCATGAGATGGCACAGAGTGGTGATGGCCTGCACCCAATAACACGTGGGTAGACCGGCATGTACTAGACAAGCCGAAGTCTGGTCAATGATGAATTGATTTGTTCTTTCAGCAAGGGAATTGTTCTGCGGCCGTCCAGGCAGCGATAGGTCGTGGTTCAGCTTCAGCTCCACGCACGCATTGATCAGTTCCGGGCCATCATCCGAATATACCTGCTTGATTTTCCTCCTCCCGCAGAAGTGCTTGATGGCCCTGACGACGGAGTCAGTGTCTCTTCTCGCGGTTGGATAAGCCATGATAATTCCGGTATATATGTCCCGGATGATGAGCGCATACCTGCCTTCCACTTCATGATCTCCTGACGCCGTCACGAAGTCGAACGTCACCAGGTCTCCGAACGTCTTCACTTCTCTTTTGAATGCTCCCGTTCGCGATCTGAAGTGTCTCATCTTTGCCTTGACGCATGATTCGCAGAAAGGATTTCGGTATCTGTGTGTGAGCAAATGAGCGATGGAGTTGGCGTCCTTCTTGAGGACTCCCACTTTCCTCTTTATTGATGATCCTTCGTACACACCAACTTCGATTCCAGCATCTGGATCATCTTCATCAACC
Organism: Effrenium voratum; assembly: GCA_963377175.1. Classification (NCBI taxonomy): domain Eukaryota; class Dinophyceae; order Suessiales; family Symbiodiniaceae; genus Effrenium; species Effrenium voratum. Next base: position 1,538,128 of record CAUJNA010002112.1, read on the forward strand.
TCTTCCTCGTGAACTTCGGCATCACCATGTCGATGTGGGACTGACCCAACATCTACAGGTATTTCCTCAGCTACGGGAGGCGGACGTACCGGACCGGCTCCTCCGGGTGGCCCGAATAAGTCGAACGCCCCGTCGTGGTGCTCGTCCTCGGCCTCTGCGGACTCACCGACAGCGGCGGGTGTGACGTCCTTGTCATCGTCACCTCCCTGATCTGCCTCATCGTTCGTTACCATCGCCAATACTTCCGAAAAGTGCTCCTTGAGGTCGTCTATCGTAGGGCGATGCCTGTTACTCCGAAGCTTACCATCACTCACGAGGTATGGGATGTCGTCCTTGACCTGCAAGTGCACGAATCCCTGCTTTGGCGTAACCATGAAAGGTAGTTTACCAGGCATCCAGTGAAATGCATAACCCATCTTCATGCATCTCCTCCCCACTGACAATACCGTGGGTGTCTCATCCAATACATGCGGCTCGACAGTCTCGTCCAACTCGTCCACGACTATCTTGGCCACATCAGATGTGGAAGTGGAACCATTCGCGGTCTGGAACACGATCTCGTCGTCATCTTTCACGATGTCGACACCCAGGCTCTTCGCCTTGGCTCTTCCGATGAGATCATGACCACATCCGGTGTCCATCAACCATTTCACCCGTTTGCTGATGCACGTTGACATGGCGAAAACGTTCTTCGGCATACCATGCTGCTTCTTCCAGTCGACAGCCGATTCCCTGATTTCGTCCTTGTTCTGATCATATTCGAACATTATGCTGCTCTTCTTGGTCACCGGGAAGTAGTGCTTCTTATATATATCATCCACCACTTCTCTCAGTATTTTTGCTCTTATCAATGATCGTTGGACTTGATAGGCTGATAATTCTCGATGATCACTGCTCTTGAACTTCTTCTCGTCGACGTACACGTACTGATAAGGCTCATTCTCGTTGTCCTCATAACCGTACCATTCCCCTTTTCGTTCCCATTGCCTTCTCTCGTCTTCGAGGTAGGTGATCTCTCCATTCTCGTCGACGTCGAGCACTTCCTTGAACCATACCATTTTCTCGGGGATCTCGGACTCGCCAGACCATCTCGATGATTCGCTCATCGCGTCGTCATCGTGCTCGTGGTAGACAGTCTCGGCTTCGTCCGGTTCGACCTGATCAACGTCCTTCTTGAAGCTTACCTTCCCCGCAGGAGCCGATTGCTTCAGGACTATCGCGGGCATCGCGATGGCCCTCCTCGCAATAGCTGGCGCTGCGGCCTTGGCGGCAGCTTTCGACTTGGCTTGCGCCTTGTCGCTTGACGTTGCTGGAGCTGAATTGTTCTTGATGAGCTCATGCCTATACTTGCAAGCGCTCCCCCTGTCGCACTTCCCCTTCTGAAACGCGAAGCATGCTCCATCATCTCTCTTTGGTGACGATGATCTGGATTTGGATTTGCCCTTTCCTTTCCCCTTGGACATGTTCTCCAACTTATGCTCCGTCTTCTTGCTGTGGGAAAATGTGCATTCATTTCCTTTCACGCACCCCTTCGCCGATTTGAAGTGGTACCAGCAGGGGTTATCCTTGCCTCCGCCCGGACTCTTGCCTCTGTCGCTGGCACCGTCGGACTTGCCGTTCTTGCCAGCGTGGCCCTTTGCCTTGGCTTTTGGGAGTACAGGAGCAGCATCAGGTCCGCCGGGTTTCCCCTTTCTGCCCTTGCCACCCTGGTTCTCCTGTTTGCCAGTTGCTGGAGCCGCATCCTTCCGCCTGACTTCATCATCGACTTGACCGATCTCTCCTTCATGTCGAGCATCAGGTCTTCCCGATCCGCCTTGATCTGATGGTCGATCAACGCCAATAAGAATTCATACGTCTTCTGAGGATGCTTGTCCGGTAGTCTATGGTAGGCATTGAGGCCGAACTCCATCTTCTTGCTCCCTTTGATCTTCCTGTAAAGGATGTCTCTGAGAGCCAGTTTACTGGGTCTGTCCTCGCTCCTCATCTTCAGCAGCAAATCATACCATTTGTTCCTGAACATAACCAAGTTCTTGTCTCCAGGAAAGTCAAGGTTGAATAGATGCTCGATGTGGTAGACAAGATCCGTTCTATCGGATGTTCTGAATGATTGCATAACCAATGCCACCAACTCTCGTCCCTTCACGATCACCCCTTGTTGATGTCGTAGTTCCGAGTGCCGCGTAGCGTCGAGGTACACGTCTTTGGCTTCGTCAGGTGCTTGTTTCAACATGTTCTGCATGCCCATGGCCATCTTAATATCTATCGTAGCAAATCTGTCGCCACCTGAATCGCTAAGCAAATTCAGGTCTGGGTTCAACCCAAGAGCCTGTTCCAACCATTTCGTCCATGCATCGGTATCTGGATCTGCACATGCGCTCAGAACATTCATCAGCAGTTGCATCTTCCAGGTGTCAAGTTGATGGATCTTTGGCCAGGCCGGAATAGATACTCTCTCGGCCTCTTTCCTCGAGATTCTCGGTCGATCATTCTTGATCTCTCGGTCATCTCTCGATCTCCTTCGTCTCCTCCGTGTCCGATCGTCATCTTCCTCCTCTTCTTCTTCCTCGTCTTCTTCATCTCCTTCGTCGTCGTCATCCTCATCCTCATCATCGGGTGGATCATCCGGAGGTCCTCCTCCGCCACCAGCGAGGCTCAACTGACGTCGACTTGCTCCCTGCCCATTCCCATTAGGCGGGAATCCACCGTAATCCAATGGGGGCGTAGTACCGTTGTTTCCCCCTCCATCGCCGCCACCAGTCGCAGTGGTGGATTGTGGGACATGTCCGACAACCCCTTGCATCTGGGATAGGTGTACATCGATCATTGGATCACCGAAAGACGGAAAGAGAATCGAACCCGGCATCAGCGACGAATTAGGGATCTGATTTGAAGACGATGACGGGACTGACCCAGCCACCTTCTTGTCTACCCTAGTTGAATTAGCTTGGGTTCCTCCCTCAGCGCGTTTCACTACTGCTCGTTCACGATGTCCATCTTTGCTGCTGGAGGCTTCCTGTGTCTCCAGCTTCTTGTTTGCACGTAGTTCCTCGTTGTCAGCATCGAGTTGGCGTACAAAACTCTCTTCTTGCTTGAGCGTCGCCTCTCTTTCTTTCAGTTGTCCCTGAAGCTCATGCATCTCTTCGAGGTACTCATCGTACATTCCCTTAGCTGTCAATCTCCAGTACTCAGCCTCCTTCGACTTCTCGTCCATCGTGCACCGTTCTTCTTGTTTTTCTTCTTTGACCTGGGCTAACTCCAAGATCGCATCTTGACGATGACCACCTTCGACAGCAATCATCTGGTCCTTCATCGACACGTCGGATTCATACTGTTTGACGATCTCTTCCTTCTCGCGAAGCAAGCAATCTGCTCTCTTCGATTCTTGTTCCGCAAATACTGTAACGTCATTCAGTCTCGCCATCAGCTGTTCCCTGGAGTCCTCCATAGAGTACGTCTCGGGGCGCTTGACGAGTGCGTGCTCCAACTGTGATTTCAGACTTTGGACCATCTCCTCCTCGTTGAACTTCTCGATAGATGTAGACGATTCGATGCCTCTGATTTGTTGCTGATAAACTGATATCTGCTGTGAAGCTTCACGGTGTATCTGATTTGCACGTATAGCTGATTCCTGCGCGGCCGACTTCTCGCTTGCCATGTAGGATTTCATCAATGCAATCTCCCGCTTCTGCTCCATGATAGTTCCTTCAGCTTGTCTCATCTGTTGCATTATAATATTCGACTCCATGTCTTTCTTCTCCCCGTACTGAAATGCGTTCATTTCCACCTTGCGCATCTGTTGGGCTTCTTCCTCAAACTTGCGCCATGCCTCAGCCATGTGGTGTTGGTGGTGACTCACTAGATGTCCCGACTGCTTGCTGGCAATCTCGCATCGTCTCTCCAGCTCTTGGATCCGGATGGTGCTTCCATAATCTTCTTGATGAAGATTCGCCATTGCTGCCGACATTTCATCAAGTGTCTTTTGATATTCCCCGATCTCCACCTCCATCTTATTCTTCTCTTTGATCGCGGCGCGAAACTCCGCACTGGTGGGTGATTTTGACCTCCCACCCTTCGATGTCGATCTCACGCCCTTCTGCGACGTCCGTGGTGTCGCAGGCGAAGATGATGATCTTCTCGGTGGGGATTCTCTTTTCTTCGACTCCTGATGAACATCGATCTGCTTCCATGATCTTGTGGGAGTAGATATGTCGCTGAATAGCGCGGAACCTCCGCTCCCAGGTTCATCCTGTGAATCTGCAATCATATCCATCACCGCAGGAAGAGCCATCAATCCATTGGATCCCTCTGAGCTGCTGTTCCCAAAAGTTGCAGTACTTGGGCTCGCCGAAGACGCCATTGTACTGTGTAGATTATCGTTCCTTTATTGTCCCTGTACCCGCAATAAACCAGCTGTCTCCCTGTCCAGTGTAGAGCTTGTCGTTACGGCTGATAACCTGTCAAGAGACGGCAAGGTGACGTCCCGTGGGACGCTATGCACCGAACCCTCCAGCTGTAATACCAACCACGTAGAAAGGTGTATACGGACGATGCCGTTATAGCCGAACCCGTGTAAACGTTGTAAGGGAGAAGGAATGATAGTTACAACAATGGTCCTGACAAATGCAGCGCAAGCGAGATGTTTTCCGCTCTCAATGCCGATCACGTATGTATGCAGCTACACATCAGATCTTGAACCTCAATTGTGTCTTGAGCCAAATGGCGATCAATGGAACTTGTTAAGCAACACCAACATGGACCTCAGAACAGCTACCCAATTTTCGGCACGGGGCCTAGAGGGTTTTAACACAAAGGGAGACAAAGGGAGACAAATGAATCCGTCCACCCAGAGAGGCATCCAGGCTGGGAGACAACGGGAGACAAATAAAGGGAGACAAAGGGAGACAAATCAATCCGTCCACCCACGAGATGGGAGACAAATGAAGGGGAACCAAGGGAGACAAGTGAATCCGTCCGCCTGGAGAGCCGTGACAGACATCCAGGCTGGGAGACAAGGGGAGCCAAATGAAGGGAGACAAAGGGAGACAAGTGAAACTGTCCACCCAAAGAGCCGTCAGGCATCCAGGCTGGGAGACAACGGGAGACAAATGAAGGGAGACAAAGGGAGACAAGTGAATCACATCCAGGCTGGGAGACAACGGGAGACAAATGAAGGGAAACAAAGCCCAGAGAGCCGTGCCAGACAAATGAAGGGAGACAAAGGGAGACAAATGAATCCGTCAGGCAAATGGAGGGAGAGGGAGACAAATGAACCCGTCCGCCGGGAGAGCCGGGACAACCCCAGGTGCCAAGAGCACCACTGGGTATCTCAGCGTAAGGTTCGTTGAACATCCTCGAAGAATCGATAGAGGATTTAACTCCAGCGTGATTCACGTTTGTTTCACCGGGGGGTTAACAGAGCCTTCTCGTAGCTGAAGCCGCGCACCGCAGCGCACCGCTATCGTCAGCTCGGGACCGCAACTGATAACGAGGCACTGAACGAACAGACAGGGTGTAGCCAACGATAGACAAGGAAGACGACCCACCACGAGCCCAAGCGAAATCGAAGTCCAGATGAAGGGCAGACAGAGGAGGACCCTGTCCCCAACATCCACAAGACAAGGAATGACCGAAGCCAGGGCCAAAGCCGAAGGCAAACCAGACCCCGCCAAAAGGACAGAACCGCGGGAAGTGAAGGAAACCGCGGAGCGTGAGTGCCACACATCCAGGCTGGGAGACAACGGGAGACAAATGAATCCGTCCACCCAGAGAGCCGTGCCAGGCATCCAGGCTGGGAGACAACGGGAGACAAATAAAGGGAGACAAAGGGAAACAAATGAATCCGTCCACCCACAGAGATGGGAGACAAATGAAGGGGAACCAAGGGAGACAAGTGAATCCGTCCGCCTGGAGAGCCGTGACAGACATCCAGGCTGGGAGACAACAGGAGCCAAATGAAGGGAGACAAAGGGAGAAAAGTGAATCTGTCCACCAAAAAAACAGTGCCAGGCATCCAGGCTGGGAGACAACGGGAGACAAATGAAGGGAAACAAAGGGGTGCCAGACATCCTGGGAGACAAAGGTAGACAAATGAACCCGTCCACCCAGAGAGCCGCGCCAGGCATCCAGGCTGGGAGACAACGGGAGACAAATGAAGGGAGACAAAGGGAGACAAATGAACCCGTCCACCCAGAGAGCCGTGCCAGGCATCCAGGCTGGGAGACAACGGGAGAAATCAAGGGAGACAAAGGGAGACAAATGAACCCGTCCACCCAGAGAGCCGTGCCAGGCATCCAGGCTAAGAAAGAACGGGAGACAAATGAAGGGGACAAAGGGAGACACATGAACCCGTCCACCCAGAGACAACGGGCGACAAATGAAGGGAGACAAAGGGAGACAAGTGAATCTGTCCACCCAGGCATCCAGGCTGGGAGACAACGGGAGACAAATGAAGGGAGACAAATGGAGACAAATGAACCCGAGCCGCGCCAGGCATCCAGGCTGGGAGACAAATGAAGGAGACAAAGGGAGACAAATGAACCCGTCCACCCAGAGAGCCGTGCCAGGCATCCAGGCTGGGAGACAACGGGAGACAAATGACAAAGGGAGACAAATGAACCCGTCCACCCAGACTGGATCATCCAGGCTGGGAGACAACGGGAGACAAATGAAGGGAGACAAAGGGAGACAAGTGAACCCAGGGAGACAAACGAACGCGTCCACCCAGAGAGCCGTGCCAGGCATCCAGGCGGGGAGACAACGGGAGACAAATGAAGGGAGACACAGGGAGACAAATGAACCCGTCCACCCAGAGAGCTGTGCCAGGCATCCAGGCTAGGGCTTGGCAACAGGCGAGCCACCTTAAATGAATTTAGAACCCCTCACAGTAAACTGTTTGGGGAATGATTGCTGAGTGTCGGCTTTGAAAAACAAAAGGTTGATACTTGTTGGGAAGACGCAAATATTTTAAAACAAAAAATGGTTGCCCACACTTTACACCTTACACTTTTTCTTTTCCGCTTCTTCTTTTTGTCCGCGTCCTACCAATTTGGTTGCACGTGTATGAAGCTTCGTTGAAGTTTGGCAACAATTTGAAGCTTCAAGTTTGGCTTCTATTTTGAAAAGAAGTTGACAGTTGAGTCCAGCAACACACGGGTTTGAATCTCTCAAACGAGCTCGGGATCTTGTTTTTGTCAGTTACACTCAAGGCAGTCCAGCCATTTTGTCTCATGTTGCAACATAGGAAACAGCACTGCTGACCAAGCTTTGGTTCTACGGGGGTTCCCTCTTGTGAAAAGCTTGAAAAAGTCTGGCTTTCTGTTTTTTGTCTCAAATTGAAGGTAGCCTGCAATTGGATGTGTGTGTGTGTTCTATTGGTGGCTTGAATCCGTTCGGAAGTCTTGTACATGCGTGCTTTTGAGATGAAATGGAGTTTGACGTGCCAACTTTCTTGCCCAAGGTTTTTTGCTGCCTCACAGTGCTTCCCAATGCCTTGCTGCAGCACTGGTTGCTTTTCTTGGTTGGGAGGCAGCTTTTCTGACAGAAATTTCCAAGAAGACTCCGCCAAAGCTCAACCCAAAATGATTCCAGAACATCCCAGCAAGCAACCGGACACGTCAAATTGGCAATTACACGAATGTGTCTGAAAGGAGTCATCTAACATACTATGTGGTTCTGTCAAGGAATGCAGGGTAAACGGAACATATTCTGGACGCTTGTCAAAATCTATGTTTGCTTTGTGTCAGCGTGAATGGCATCTTCCTCGTCCCCCACTGGCTCACCTCCCACCCTTCCCGGCCTGAACCGTCTCTCCTCCCTTGCCGATGAGAGCCCGAATCTGGACCTATCTCCGAGCCAAGGTAGCATTGAACAAGTGTGCTCATGAGGTCTTGGAAAGTGATAGGATCGGCCGCAAGCACGCAGCATGGCACGTCAAACGAAACGTCAAGAAAGCGACTTCTTGCTGCATATTGCCCGAGGGCTCGGCAGCTTCCATCTTGATGACCTTAAAGCGACCCGGATCCACGCCGGGCGGCGCCTCAAGCCGGAATGTGCGCAGAAGCATGGGATCGCTAAAAACTGACTTGACTGTCCGAATTTCGCTGGAACAGGCAAACTACAACAAGCCACGTGACATTGTCCATTAATCTAACACTGAGCGTCCCCGAGTAAACCAATGAGGCCAATTGTGGACAAACATTCAAGGAGCAGCACGAGCGTCTCCGGCTGCCTCGTTCCTTTTTGCCGGAAAACGTCTCTGGCCGCCCGAGGGTGGCAAAGTCCTGTCTCAACCAGATCCCGATCTCCAGCATCGTCACGCGGGCGAATGGCATTTGGGCGGGAGGTAAAATAAAGCTGTTGGGCACGAGTTCCTGTGCAAGAAGGCTTTCCTCTCAGGCTCCCTTTTTGTTGAACGTCCAGAATCGGGGGGCATAGACGCCCATCTGTCCATGTCGTGTCTTGGTGAGGAATCACCCTTCCACTGCTTCTTGGGTCGCTTGCTCGTTCAATGCAAAGGCCGTTTCGCTGTGTCCAGCACCGCATGAACAAGGAATGCTGGTGTACAAATAGGGTTCACCTCCAACTGCTTTCTTGTGGTGAACAAAACTGAAAATCCGCCGACCCCATGCCTCGTCCGGAATGGACCATGCTTTCGGCATGGGGGCGGTGTGTTCTGTGTTGCTTCTGTTGATATGTTTTCTATAAGTTTAATGTGAATAAAATTGTGTATATATGTATGTATGTCCCTTGGGTTCCCTCCCGCTCTCCCTCTTATCCGCCATCCATTGCGTCCATCCATCCAGCCCGCGCGGCGGACATGCGAGGCCGGCGCCGGAGCACGAAAATATTTGCCAGAGCCGGGGTCTACTCCTGCTGCTTTGACAGGAGGGGTCATTTGGCCACAAGAGCCCATGAGCCCGAACGGCTCGGAGTCTGCGCGTTGTCCCTCGAACGATTATCTACTGAACACCTGGGCAAAGGCAGATCTGCAATTGAAACTTGGTATTCTAGATATGGTGCCCAAGACTTGTCTCTCATACTGTTGGTGGCCAAAACCAGGAGAGAGGTTCGAGGCGGATCTCTTTGGCACAATCCGAACACCTCGAGTGGCTTAGTGATGCCCACGCTCCAAATTCTTCATGCGGCCTTTGCCACATGCACAAATCACAACTCTCATGCGCAGCTTCATGCGAGCAGCTGAAGCCTCAGCGTCGTCGCAGTCCAAGAAATGGTTCCAACCCTGAAGAGGCTCTGCATTTCTTCTCGTCAAGCAACACGGAGACCTTTGCGATTGAAGATTGGCGCTTGGATGCTAGTATCAGTTCAGAACAAATCGTTGTAATATTGCTGTGATGCAGAACAGTCGGCAAGAACACCCCGCTCATCGGTGTGTTGTGCGTGTTCGCTCCCTGCATAAACGTTCCATGCCTTGCAATCCACACCTTGGGTACCTGGCTAATCTAAAGCAACATGTTCGCTCACTTCCTGGTTGGATGTATGGGGCGGTCAACCTTTGCTGGCTCGGGGTTGCAGTTGCGACTGGACACACTCGAGCGCGTAATGCGTCTTGCCTGGCTCACACAAAACGCTAGCGGAGAAATCATAGAAAGCTGACCAGCCCTCCCCGTGTTGCACCACTGACTGTTCCAACACGAACACCTCCCGTAGGCCCGTAGGCCGTAGGCGTAATTTGGCTGTTCCCCAGTCAAACGGCTGTCAGCATTAACTTGTATCGCTGGGCCAACAATAGAGTACAACAGTGTGAAACACATGTGTTGTAAAAGCCACTTCAACAAAGTCAACAGTCAACATATTCTTGTCACTGGTTCCCCCCCCCTCAAACCAAAACACCAGAAAAGCAACAACTTGACATGTGTATATCTACATATATTACTTCAAAGCAGCCTGTGCATGTGACGCTGGAAGCCTCCGACCCAGGCAACCTCTGGACCTCAGCTCTGGCCCCTCCGAACCGGGCACGCGACCTTCACGAGAGCACCCCGCAAGGCATGGGGCACGCGGTGCCGCCGCTGCCTCGCGTGCGAGCCGAGCAGGCCAAACGAGCCAGCGGTGATGGCTGGACCAAGGCCAAGGTTCCAAGGGAATTTGGAGCTGGACCGTGGGGTCTGCGGTGTCAGGGAAGGGCTTTCTGGTAAGTACGGCCCGGAACTTGTTGGTTGGCTGACAAAACTATCATAACTTTGCCCGAGTGGTTTGCATTGGTTCCCAAGTCAGATCGACTTCCCACTAAGCCCGGCACCGTGCATGACCCGCTGGAAGTCGTCGAGGGGGCTCTCCGGCGTGAGCCTCAACGGGGAGCGAAGTTCCCTGTACCGGGGGGGCTGTGTGATGTAGCCAGGGGACTCTATACAACTCACCGGCCAATAAGGGCCTCCCACCGTGGCAACTTAACCAATATGGTCTGAAGTACCTTACTACCAACTACGCAACATGCAACCAAGCTTTAGGTCGGTGACGCCTGCCTTCAAACTCACGATTAATTTGGGGTGTCCCGAACTTTGACTCAGAACTATCTTTGTTCAACTTACGGTAGTGACCCCAGATTTCCTTACGACATGGGGGGTTGAGCATCACCTGCACTTGCCTCATGTCACCTTTAAAAATACTGTCCGATTGGCTATCGAGTAAACCAACTGTGCGCTTGCTCCTTAGAAGCAAATCGCAAGCGCCATACTTTGTGCGAGAGTGAGCTAGAATCTTAAATGCAATTTCCAGTGCAAGCAACACCATCCCTTCCAGAAATAAATAATTCATATGTCTTCTTGGCTGCTCGTGCCAACCGCTTTCCTTCCCCGTCCAGTCACTAGATTCGGCTCAAGGCGCCCCGGGTACCAGTCGGGGTTCGCGTAAATGCCGTCGGACTTGGCCCAGGAGATCTCCTGGCATAGGAAAGCGTCGGATCGATGAAGGGTCCACTTTGCAGTTGAGAGAATGCCGGGATGAAGCAGGAAATTTGTGTGTATGTATACTATGTATATATATATATGCATATATATATATATATACGTATGCATATATATATATATATACCGCTGGAAATGTTCAAGTTAAAGGCTTGGAGACGACAGGTCCAGGGGGCAAACGATTCCAGAGGAAGCTGTTCTCCCAAAAAGATGTTGGGAGACTCTACGACAGTTGACCGGTTGCTTCCAGGCATTGTGCGGGGATGTAATCTTCTATGATTGCACCTACCATCGTGAAACCCCAGCAGAGGCGGTGCAGTGTCCAGCTGATCCAACGCAAGCAACAAATGGAAATCAAGGCGGTTCTTGTGCAAGCAATGTTGATGATTCCATCAAAGTGATGCTGGAGGTACGGCTCAGTTGCCGAAGGCTTGCAATTGGTAGCAAGCACACAGTAGGGAATGAAATGGTGTTGCCCCCATCTTCAAGAATGCTTGCCCCAAACGGCGACCCCTTCCTATTTTCAGCCTCACAGACGAAACATGTGTTCCCAGGATTCTCTCGAGGAAGTGCCAAGACTATCTTGGGGAAGTCCTCAACAGCCTAGGAAATTGAAGGAAACCTATAAGAAATATGTGCTCTTTTTTTTTTAACAGGGTCGTTTCAACAATACAAATACAACATACCGAATCGTATCGTTGCGTATTGCGAGCTATCGGTATCGAAAAGCAAGTATCGCAACCTCACATCGTATCGAAGACTATCGCTGCAAATCGTTTTGAATCATACCGATTTGTATCGGTATCGGTTGGGGTTTGCTTTGAGGGGCCCTTTGGGGCCAGAAGGGCGGCAGCCAGCTGCTGCTGTGCTGGTGGCTGCCTGGCACGGGAGGCGCTGGAAAACAGACTGAGACTGCTTCAAGCCGATTCCATGTTGAACACTTCCCAGGGCTCATCCGGACAGCTGCAACCAGCCGAGGCCAGAAATCAACCTAACTCGGCGAGTTAGATCGTTTTTGAGGGTTCCCACTTCTCAGGGCTCATCCGGGACAGCTGCAACCAGCCAAGGCCAGAAATCAACCTAACTCGGCGAGTTAGATCGTTTTTGAGGGTTCCCACTTCCCAGGGCTCATCCGGGACAGCTGCAACCAGCCGAGGCCAGAAATCAACCTAACTAGTTAGATCGTTTTGAGGGTTCCCACTTCCCAGGGCTCATCCGGGACAGCTGCAACCAGCCGAGGCCAGAAATCAACTAACTCGGCGAGTTAGATCGTTTTTGAGGGTTCCCACTTCTCAGGGCTCATCCGGGACAGCTGCAACCAGCCAAGGCCAGAAATCAACCTAACTCGGCGAGTTAGATCGTTTTTGAGGGTTCCCACTTCCCAGGGCTCATCCGGGACAGCTGCAACCAGCCGAGGCCAGAAATCAACCTAACTCGGCGAGTTAGATCGTTTTTGAGGGTTCCCACTTCCCAGGGCTCATCCGGGACAGCTGCAACCAGCCAAGGCCAGAAATCAACCTAACTCGGCGAGTTAGATCGTTTTTGAGGGTTCCCACTTCCAGGGCTCATCCGGGACAGCTGCAACCAGCCGAGGCCAGAAATCAACCTAACTCGGCGAGTTAGATCGTTTTTGAGGGTTCCCACTTCCCAGGGCTCATCCGGGACAGCTGCAACCAGCCAAGGCCAGAAATCAACCTAACTCGGCGAGTTAGATCGTTTTTGAGGGTTCCCACTTCCAGGGCTCATCCGGGACAGCTGCAACCAGCCAAGGCCAGAAATCAACCTAACTCGGCGAGTTAGATCGTTTTTGAGGGTTCCCACTTCTCAGGGCTCATCCGGGACAGCTGCAACCAGCCAAGGCCAGAAATCAACCTAACTCGGCGAGTTAGATCGTTTTTGAGGGTTCCCACTTCCCAGGGCTCATCCGGGACAGCTGCAACCAGCCAAGGCCAGAAATCAACCTAGATCGAGTTAGATTTTTTGAGGGTTCCCACTTCCCAGGCTCATCCGGGACAGCTGCAACCAGCCAAGGCCAGACCAGGGCTCATCCGGGACAGGCCAGAAATCAACCTAACGGCGAGTTAGATCGTTTTTGAGGGTTCCCACTTCCCAGGGCTCATCCGGGACAGCTGCAACCAGCCGAGGCCAGAAATCAACCTAACTCGGCGAGTTAGATCGTTTTTGAGGGTTCCCACTTCCCAAGGCTCATCCGGGACAGCTGCAACCAGCCAGGCCAGAAATCAACCTAACTCGGCGAGTTAGATCGTTTTTGAGGGTTCCCACTTCCCAGGGCTCATCCGGGACAGCTGCAACCAGCCAAGGCCAGAAATCAACCTAACTCGGCGAGTTAGATCGTTTTTGAGGGTTCCCACTTCTCAGGGCTCATCCGGGACAGCTGCAACCAGCCAAGGCCAGAAATCAACCTAACTCGGCGAGTTAGATCGTTTTTGAGGGTTCCCACTTCCCAGGGCTCATCCGGGACAGCTGCAACCAGCCAAGGCCAGAAATCAACCTAACTAGGCGAGTTAGATCGTTTTTGAGGGTTCCGACTTCCCAAGGCTCATCCGGGACAGCTGCAACCAGCCAAGGCCAGAAATCAACGTAACCAGGCGAGTTAGATCGTTTTTTCATTGAGGGTTCCCACTTCCCAGGGCTCATCCGGGACAGCTGCAACCAGCCGAGGCCAGAAATCAACCTAACTCGGCGAGTTAGATCGTTTTCGAGGGTTCCCACTTCCCAGGGCAGATCCGGGACAGCTGCAACCAGCCGAGGCCAGAAATCAACCTAACTCGGCGAGTTAGATCGTTTTTGAGGGTTCCCACTTCAGGGCTCAAGGCCAGAAATCAACCTAACTCGGCGAGTTAGATCGTTTTTGAGGGTTCCCACTTCCCAGGGCTCATCCGGGACAGCTGCAACCAGCCAAGGCCAGAAATCAACCTAACTCGGCGAGTTAGATCGTTTTTGAGGGGTTCGGGAACTCCTCAACCGGACCAAAGTCAATGTCGATTTCATACCTTTTTTTGAGTACTTTGGTGTGGTGGATTTCTTTGGCTCTGGCACCTGTGGAAGTGCGGGCTCGATTCTTGCTTCTTTCGGGCTTTTGGCGACGAATTCGAGGTTCCCGGCCTGTTGGCGCACACCAGCGCGCAGCCGCAGGGCCGCAGCGGTTGAGTATATTCCTTTATCGAGATATTGTTCAATACTCCCCTGCTGCATCGCAAGTTTATCGGATATTCAAAGCAATACATATCAATAAAATCGAGTGGTATCGCGGAGCTTGCGGTACCGAACCGTATCGTCATCGAAACAGCCCTGTTTAAGGCAATAATGTAAGGGAAATAGGCATGCCATCAATGTACCGAAAGCCAACACAAGGTCCAAGCCTCGTAGCATTTGTCGCCCGGCTGAGCACTTCCGCAGGGCGGCTCCTCGCAGTGAGAGAAAGTTCTCGCCAACCTCCCAACCCGCTAAGCCTTTGTCACTTCTCAGTTCCTCCCTCTTTGCTTGTCAAACGTAAGTATAAACAAGCTTCGTCGAACTGCTTGTGTGTTCAGTCTGACATGCATAACCTTCTGTATTTGTTTTCATCATGTCGTGCTTGGTCTGTCGCAAAACATATCTGCATCTGGTCACACAAGCACTAGCTGTTTCATGGAAAGCGCAACGCGTGTGAAACGAAAGTCTGTCATTGTCTGCCTCCGCTTCTATCACTCAGCCAAGGGAACCAGAAATTCATCGCCGACTTGTAAAAGTGGCGCTTTTACACAAACCAATCAAGCAACCGGCACGACTTGCCGGCCTTTATCTTCTTGGGCTGCTGCGGTCCGTTGTCCTTGAACCTCGGCCACCCGGCAAATGCGGTGGCTAAACTTGCAAACTTGCCTGCCCAAACCAGCGATCAGATTATCTGAGTTATCTGTTCCAAAGCGTGGGACCTCCGACCATACAAGACACTTCAGATGTGCATATGCGCGAATGGGACCAGCCAAGGATGGCCACCCCAGCGCCCCAATGATCGAAATCAATCTAAATGCCTCACAACAAATGGAAGCATGGCAAATCGGCCTGAGTCGTTGTTGCTTTGTCATGGCTCAAATGAATCCGCACCCAAGCCTCAAAAGTTTCCGTAGATGGCAAGCTGGAACTCGCATTGCCTTTGATTCCTCTCCCCATTCATACGCGCAGGAAGCTTTCTAGAGGATTTTGCTGTCATTCAACAGCCGTGAAACTTTGTTTTGGACAGAAGGAAGGCACTGTGCCCCTCTGAGGCAGCCACCCTCCTGGTGCCATTTTGTAGAAGGCGAAAAAATCGAAGTCACAGGGTGGCTCGTCGATGTCATCCTGAGAGCGCCACTGAAAGGGAGAGCCAAGCTTCGAGGGCCTAAGCGGCTGGCAAGGGTCAAGTTCAAAGGGAAATGCATGTCTGTGCATGTCTACAGCTTTTGGTTGATGGCATGTGATGTCAAATCTCCAATCGGGCGGTGAAGCATTGCAAGCCAGAGGAACAACACCAGCTTGGCACTGCGAGAAGTACCATTGTAGCACAAATTGAAGGCTAGCAAGTGAAAAGTACGCGAAGCTAGCACGACATGGTGCCATGGACGAGCTCCACAGGGTAAGAAACTCCTCAGGGTTGTAGCGATTCTTGGGAAAAGCCCTCTTGGACCAACACCGACAAGGCGTCCACAGAACAACGCCTGCTGGAACACTCAATGTACAGAAATTCAGCATGACAGTATCATATCTACTTGCCATGTGTCCGTATATGTCAGAATCCCCCGTTGCGAACAAAGTGCTTACACAATTCACATTCAAACTCTTGACTGTGCTGCGTGGCCGGCTGCGTGGACCCATCTGCAAGCAGGGTAATCCAAACGGCATCTGGCCAAGCCAAGTTGCGTAGGAGCCCGGATAGTGCTTCCTGAGGAAGAGGGCTGGAAGGGTCTCTGTGTCTAGCAAGAAAGAAGGATTAACTCCAAGCGTACTTGTGGCGTTGAAGCTATTCCGATACCAGGGCGGTGTTCTTTTCCTTAGACCAAAGAGTGTTCCGCAGCCTCGTGACAATTCTTGCAAACATTTTTCTGGAGTGTCTTGCATCACTCACCATGCATCACCCGCAGGCTGCAACAGCCAGCAATTAGGGCGGCAAAAAATAAACACTGGGACAGCAACAGCCACCAAACACCAGCACTTCCTGTGGCCCTTTGCGAGAGGGAGAGGTGGGCAACACGTGCCAGAAAATTGTTTTGCACATCTCCAAGGAAAGCTCCGTGCCGAGTGAAGCCTCTTCACCCCATCCTAGCGCTCAAATCAGCTTTTAGCAACCATCTGTTGGCTTGTCTGTGTCGTTGCCAGCTCTGGCAAGCTGATTCGGATTCGCCCGAGTTGGCTCTTTTCCCGAAACCAACTATGGATTGAGGCAGCAGCAATGCATGTTTGAGGAAAGTCGGTAACCATCTGGAAACACTGAGTGCTCAGTTGGTCGGCCTGCGCGTCTTTGCGCGAGGCCACGCAATTGACCCGGCCCTTGCAGCGTTGGAGGGTAACCGAAGGTCATGTGAAGGATCAAAAAGAGCTTACATCAGTCAGGCTCGCAGCTTTCGCGTGTTTAAGCAAAGCATCGCGCACTGTCGGCTCCAAATCAAATGCCCTTGGTGCCAATCTGAAGAGCATAGAGCGGGACAGCAACTGCATGACATCTTCCGTGAGCACATTTCGAAGGACAACCACCGGACATATCTCGAGTCTTTGCTGAAGCATCTCCTTGGCTGCCTGCGTCAGGGGCTCGACTGCGCTGGCTGTCATCAGCTCGTCAAAACTCTGTGATCCAAAAACAATATTGCAAATTGCAGTTTGAGCTGGAGCATCCAGCCGTCTCATCATGTCTGCCAAATGACAGGTGCCTGACAAAGATCTTACAAGCAGGCATCCATCCTGAATGTAACTCCCTTGCCTCAGGGTCTCCTCAAAAAATGGTTCGAAATTCTCAAGCTTGAGCTTGCCTTCCGCATATTTTCGCGCTCCAAGCGTCATAAAGGAAATGCAGAATCCGGCATCGTTGTCGCACCAATTTCTGGATCTGCGCGGAGGCGACAGTGTGAAAAGCCTGTTATTCTCAAAGCGGAACAACTTCTTGCTGAAGCTGCCATAAAACTCTGGGTGCGCTTCCAGAAACTGCAAGACCAACGGCATCCCCGAAAGGTGAGGTGGCACGGGCTTTCCCAAAATGCCCGCCACTTGCTCGACTGTATCTGGCCCCTGCCGACACCAAAGCTTCAACTGCGTGCCTACAATCTCCAGCGCGTCGGCGTGATTGTTTCTGACGGCTTGCTGATACATCTTCTCAAGCTTCGGAAGCTCCAAGCGCGGGTCCTCCAGGGCCCTGGCCAGGTTGCCCAGCGCACTGGGCATTTGGCGTTCGCCCACGAAACTGCGCAGCACAGCCATGTCTTCCTCGGTTCGCAGAAAGCTGCGGATCTGGTCGACGCAGACGCTCACAAAGTCCCTGTCACAGTCCAGCATCGAGGCCTGAGCTTCTGAACCCCTCAGGCGTGGAGACCGCTTCGATAAGCGGGGGTGGGGGGGGTTTGTTGTTTGACGAAAACGCGGAACAACAAGACCCCCCCCCCCCCCCCCGGCGAACAACAACAAGTCCCCCCCCCCCTCTCACTTGTTGTTCGACCCCCTCCCCCCCAACAACAAGTCCCCCCCCCCCACCTGTTGTTCAACTCCCCCCCCCCCGGCGAACAACAACAAGTCCTCCCCGGCCTCCCCGCCCCCCGGGCTTGTTGTTCGACCCCCCCCCCCAAACAACAAGCCCCCCCCCCCAACTTGTTGTTCGACCCCCCCCCCGAACAACCCCCACTTGTTGTTCGCCCCCCCCACCCCTGCAAAAGATGGACAAGCCAAAGCGGCCAAGAAAGCTTCGCTTTGAAGCGAAAGGCCCCGAAACTTTTGAGAGGGGATTCAGACTCTGCCTTCTGAACGCCCACTTGGAGGGCGCCGCCGGAACAACAAGTCGCCCCCTCCCCCACTTGTTGTTCAACCCCCCCCCCGGCGAACAACAACCAGCCCCCCACTTGTTGTTCGACCCCCCCCCCCCCAAACAACAAGTCCCCCCCCCACGTGTTGTTGCCCCCCCGGGAACAACAAGTCCCCCCCCCTTGTTCCCCAGAACAAGAAGTCCTCTCCCGCCCACTTGTTTCGACCCCCCCCCGGGAACAACAAGTCCAAGTCCCCCCCCCCCTCCCCGCACTTGTTGTTCGACCCCCCCCCCCTTCGAGCCCCACCCCCGCGAACAACAAACCCCCCCACCCCTTATCGAAGGGGTATGGAGACCGCTTCGATAAGCGGGGGTGGGGGGGTTTGTTGTTTGACGAAAACCCCCCCCAACTTGTTGTTCGACCCCCCCCGAACAACAAGCCCCCCCCCCCACTTGTTGTTCGCCCCCCCCACCCCTGCAAAAGATGGACAAGCCAAAGCGGCCAAGAAAGCTTCGCTTTGAAGCGAAAGGCCCCGAAACTTTTGAGAGGGGATTCAGACTCTGCCTTCTGAACGCCCACTTGGAGGGCGCCGCCGGAACAACAAGTCCCCCCTCCCCCACTTGTTGTTCAACCCCCCCCCCGGCGAACAACAACCAGCCCCCCACTTGTTGTTCGACCCCCCCCCCCCCAAACAACAAGTCCCCCCCCCCCCACGTGTTGTTCGACCCCCCCGGGAACAACAAGTCCCCCCCCCTTGTTCCCCAGAACAAGAAGTCCTCTCCCGCCCACTTGTTGCTCGACCCCCCCCCCGCGAACAACAACAAGTCCCCCCCACTTGTTGTTCGACCCCCCCGGGAACAACAAGTCCTCCCCCCCCCCCCTCCCCGCACTTGTTGTTCGACCCCCCCCCCCTCGAGCCCCACCCCCCCGAACAACAAACCCCCCCACCCCTTATCGAAGGGGTATGCAGGCGTGACGAAGTTGGCCAAGTTTGGCGTTGGGGAGCAAGCCTAGTCGACATCAATCAGGAAACAAGCCGTTGAAAATAAAACATGAAACTTGGAGGAGCCTTTTGGTACGCAAAGCTTGGGGGGCGCGCTCCTTCCACAAAGCACATGGGAAATGTCCGCAAAACACAAAGAGCATTCTCAGGCACGGAGCTTGAGCTGGCGGCAAACGTCGAACACTTGATGGGGGTGGAAGGTATGAAAGACTGTCCTTGCCAAACGGACACGAGCGCTCCACTTCAGAAGGACAATGGGCGGTGTTCTCAAGCGAAGGGCCGTTGCACCTGTCTGTGCGCGGCTGTGCTTTGCTGGTGGGAAAGGCATTCGCCATCCAAATTGCTTTGAGGTTTGATTGACAGCTCGTCTCCGCCACGGAATAGCCTGCATGTCCCTCTTCCCATAAAGAAGAAGCATTCAAACCAATGCCGCTTCCACAACAGTAGAATGAGAAACCTCAATCATCCTGGGAAGAGACTCAACCTGGAACCCAAGCCCCAAGTCGGCAGCCCGAAACCAAAAAAAGGCGCTCGAATTTGTGACTTGAGACCATGCCAAAAAGGGGTGGGCGGCTGAACCAATGCCTGCAACAAACGCAGGCATTGCTCGTACCGAGGGTTGAAAGCAATTCATGCGGATTTGTCAAACTAATACCTGTGCGTGACAGACGCTTGCGGCAGGAAACCTTCTGAACGTTGAGCAACACACACGCACCCCGCCACAAAAGGCTGAGAAGCCAGCTGGCAAAGCTGCAAGGCTTCCTGCAGATCAGATGGCTGCTTGGACGTCATGCGACTCAGCATCTGCTCCAAGAGCAGCGCGAAATCTGCTGCGGCAAGGCCGGACGGGAGCTCCAGCTTGAGCGGGGCATCCGCGTCGGCCCACCGCTGCTGCTGCGATTGAAAGTAGGGGATCTTATCCAAAATCCCTTGGGGCAAATGAAAAGTCTGAGAGCCTCCAGTGCCATGCACCTCCACCAGCCGCGGGGGCAACCCGAACCAGGATGTCGATGTTTGCCTGGAACGCTTGATGTCTGGCTCGCTTGGCGCTGCAAGTGGGTCAATGTCTCGCTTCATTCCATCTGGCGCTTGCGAGTGAGGCAAAGGAGTCTTCCTTGCAATTCACCCTTTTGAGCCAAGACAAGCCTAGGCAGTTGGGCTGAGATCCTCTGCGTCATTCCAAGAGCACACTAAGCCAAGTGCATGGGGTAGCTTTGGCGGATGATTCAAAGGGTAAGGGTGGCTGGCTAATCAGGGCTCAGCTCGCTCTCTCCCGCGCTGAAGAGGGATCATTGAAGTAGGCGGGACAGGAGCAACTGCTCCTGTATCCGTGTGACTCACGTGTGGGGCAGCCAGGGAGCACTCACAATCAAACAAACAAACTGTGCTGGTTTTGTTCTGTCTAATTAACCAAGCATCTCCCTGTGACAAAGTCGCATCCGATTGAGCCACATCAGCTGAGTTCCCCATGCGCGAGCATCTGGAACATCCTTCTAAAGGAGAAATCGTCTGCCATCTTGACAACCCGTGCTTTCTTGACACGTTTCGCAGCAAATCTGGGCGTAGGGCAGGCCCGAGCCAAAGACCAACTGGTTTGGCTTCCCAACAGCAACTTCCCACCTTCAGTTCTTGGCCAAGTCGCTCGAACAAGGCCTTCGCCGCCGCCACCCGCTTCTTTGCCAGCTCAGGATCGTTCAGCTTGTCCCAGAAGGTCATGCCCGTGCCGTGGTCCGTGATCCTTCGGCATTTACAGTCGTCCCATGGTGCCATGGTGGAACCGCGGGTGCAGGAGAACAAGGTGTTGCTAAAACAAAAAGCAAAGTGGAACAAGCCCATCGCTACTGTTTTGGACACTGGCGAACCTTCAACCGTGGCGCGAACAGTCCCGGCCTGTCCAAATATCCAGGGAATGATTGTGTTTTGCTGCAGACCCTATGCCCCGGCCTACTTCTGCCTTGCAATTGTCATGCAAAGTGACCTTGTGAGGTCAAGCGCAAGCATTCGCTTGTGGCAAACATTGAGCCAAGCAAAAACTCATGCCTAAAGATGCACCTTCCATCTCTCAACATGCACAAATCGTTGGGCAAAGCCAGCAAAGCAAAAGTGTGGTGTGCGTTGACTTGCGGGTACAAACTAGAAGGCCGAGCGATATTGACCCTGCATTAGGCACGCCAAGACAATGCAGGTCAAAGCCTGTCGTACTCACGGTTGCCGGACTTGATCCAGCCATCGTAGTCCCCCTCAGCATTGCAAGAATTGGGAAAGTCTGGCTATCTCTGCTCTCTTCCTTTGAGAAAACAAGGGGCGACAAGCTCGCCTTCTGGCCACAAGGCACAAATTAGCTATGCTACATGCGAGATTTTGCAAGCTTGGCTCTCTTCGCTCCACTAAGCAGGCGCCTTGTGACACCAAGAAAGAAGGAGAAGAACAGGAAGAGGAACAGGAACAAGAACATGACAAAAGAAAATCAAGAATTGGAAAGAGAGCAAGAAGAAGCACAAGCTGGTTTCGCTAAACCATCCACAGTGCATCACCACTCTGCAACCAGCTCAAACACCTGAAACTGTTCGAGCCTTGCAGGAGCACTCAACTTGCTGCTTGAGTTGTGGGAACCCAAATCTTCCCGTATCATAAACTCTACAG
Organism: Effrenium voratum; assembly: GCA_963377175.1. NCBI lineage: Eukaryota > Dinophyceae > Suessiales > Symbiodiniaceae > Effrenium > Effrenium voratum. Next base: position 1,559,679 of record CAUJNA010002112.1, read on the forward strand.
CCCTTCAACCACCCCTTCAGGGGCTTTGCGGTGGAGTGCTGTAGGCATGTACGTGAAGCGGTGGATAAAAGAAAAACAAACAGTTGAGGCTGCGTATCACTTTTGTGGGCCAAAAGGAGCTCCTTGCCGACTTCTCTTTTCAACCTGGTGCCTTCTGGCCTCCTGGGCTCACCTTGCCAAGCCACGTTGATGTTCTCCAGCTCGTCCAGATCGATCTCCCCGGCATCTTCCTGACACTGGCCATGGCCGCTCCGGAAAAATCAGCATGGCAGTGCTAGACAACTCAAGGCCCATGCCATACAAAGTTTTCTCTCACAACAATCCTACGCCAGCTCTGTGCCTGCAAAAGCCTCATTATTGCAGCCACCTGAGAAGCAGAAAAGGCTTCTAATTTCCGCCAACGTTGTGACCTGAACAATAGGCAGTGACCCTTTTCTTAAAGGTGGGACTAAACACTTGATTGGGCCACATTTGGCCTCACATCATGTGACAAGAATCTTGGCACACAAGGCCCTCTGGTGACATTTTGTCTGATGAGACAACACGTGACACACACACACACACACACACACACACACACGCCGACACCGTGATGTCCTTGAATATCCAGCAAACTGGCCTCACATATGGCCCACAACCTTGCGTTGCCCACAGTCATGACCTGCCGCCTTTCTCCTGACTTCCTATGCAAGGCCCGCAAAGGAACCGCTCGTAAAGGATGCAAGCCTCATGCATTAGTCTCTCCCCATCCCACAAAACAACTGATAAACTGGGCCCTTCAAGGCTCCTGGGGTTGCCTTTTGTCTCAATTTTGAGAAATAAAGACCCCCAAGAAAGGTCTACCCAGCTAGCGGGTTGTGCTGGTGCAGGCACAGAGTAAACCTCGAAGTCCCAAATTCTCAAAAGATCTTAGTGCCCATCAGGCAAGGGGCACTCAGGGCACCAAGTCGCACCCCAAATCCCACCAGTCGCCTGGACACGGGATCCATCCCCTCCCGGCAACGAGAAACACGGCCGAGCTGCAAAGTTGTAGGTGCAATCCGCGGTGCCGGAGGGCTCCTCGCAGAAGCCTGGCGGAGGTGGCGAACCGGGCGGAGGTGGGGAAACGCCGCAAAAAAACGAAGCGCCGCATCGGTAGCTGCGTCTCAGATTGCTAGCCATGGAAATGGAAATCTCTGCTTTCGGAGAAATTATGCTTCTCGAATGCCAGTCTTGCCGAATGTCAAGGCCTGCAAGTCCGAGTTGCCGTAGTCGTTCAGTTCTTCCTATAATTCCTATACTGAGTCTAACAGCCCATAGTCATACCCTCTTGAAGCAAAATGCAACGCAATGGTTTCAACTCAGGGTGCGCACATCATTCTCAAACATCAAGGCTCGAAACAGCTGTCAGCAAGCAGAGTTTGTCAATTAAGTGAGCTCCTCAGCCTGGGGAGGGCGCGACAATGTAAACTCTGGCTGAAGTCAACGAACCAACCCAGCCTACACTCTTTCCTTGCCTGCGGCCAACCCCCTCTTTCCCTTCGGCATCTGTCAACCCCATCTGCCTCCGGGCTGGTTGGCGAGGCAGTCAAGGCCACGGCTGCCTTCGCTCTTGTTGGTCTTCTCCTCAGCGCAAAGCCGACATGTTCCGTTTCTGCCATGCATGTCCCCTCCGGCTCCAATCGAGCAGGCGAAGTGCAGCCACAAAAATCCTAGCGCATTTTGACAGCAGTCGTGCTCCTGCAACGATGCCTTGCGCGAATCGCACCCACACATCCGTGGTCAACTTAGCTAAGTTATGGCTTGGAAGTAGGCACAACGCCGCCTGTACTCGGTCCTGGCTCCCTTGTATGTAGTTGCAAAACATTTTACACAGCGAAGCCTGAGAAACGCCGAGCATCGAAAAACTTCATCTGCGGGCACTTTCCAGGAAGGCTGTACCTTGCATGTGCAAACAGGGCTCAAAGTGGGCAAAACAACAACACCAAAAAAAGCTCCAAGGTTGCAGCTCGTAAACAGGTGCCAGTTTGCAAAGTGACAGTTCGGATACACAGGCAAACACGTGTCTGCTGTTTCAGAAGCACGCTACAAATGGGCACAAACCCATCCTGGCCGTGCGCTGTTCACCAACAGCAACTCTCAGCATCTCTCGATGCATTCTCAGCCGGCCGGGCAGCCAAGTGCCATCATAGGCCACCTTGAAGTCCGGGAAGGGGAAGCCAGTCTGCAGCTTGTTGCAGCCCACAACGTAACCTGTCGGCATCTCAAGCAAAGCTGACAACCATCAACACTGATACCCTCAGCCGAGGGCTACACCACTACTTGATAAAGCTCCAGTTGTACAAGCAGCGCCAGCTCAAACTTGGCGCCCGTGCCACACACCAATCTAAAGCACAGTACTAAAACAAACGTAAACGTGCGCACACGCATTCACCAAGCAGCACAACACACATCCACACAGAGGCAGACAAGTAGGCAGACAAGCAGGCAGACAAGTAGGCAGACAAGTAAGCAGGCAGGCAGGCAGGCGCAAGCAAGCAAAAACACAAGCAGCCAAAAGCAACAACAAAACAACAAAGCTCAAGCCAAAGCAAACAGTAAAAGGGAAAACACGGGCTTACTTCAGCGCGCTTCAATTTCCTCCAAGGGGCCGTAGTTCTGCCAGGCCTCGTCGCAGCTGAAGGGCCCTGTGCACTGGCCTGCGGCAGGCCGCACAGCGCCACCCCCCGATTGCCATCAGCGAACTTTTTGGCTAGGGCAAAAGGAGGCGGCTGAACTGTGTGACACCAAAGCCTATGCGACATGCCAAACACAACACAATGCAATAAAATTACGCAAAGTAGAGGGATCTAGAACGGCCCATACTTGGACTTGAGACCGGACGCCAATGCAATTGTGCATGCACATTTATCACGTCCAGGCAAACACGCCGGAAAACGACTCACGCTGGCCATGACATCTCGAGCAGGGTTTGGCAAATCATGACTGGATGCATGGCCGTCTACTACCTCTGTCTCTGCGCCTGTTGTCCACATACAACCCTTCCCAATTACACTGCCAGAAGAAGCAATTTACAATAACTCCCACACGTGACACAGGTCCGAAAAGCTCGACTTCGCCCCTCGCAAGGTCTTCCAACGAAGCTTCCGCCCCAGCCCAGCCCTTCGCCTGAGTCGAAGGCGAAGCGCACCCCAAAGTTCATGCCCCGATCCACCAAGGCCTGCGTGGCCCTGCTCTGCACCTTGTAGCCTCAAGACGGCACATGGAACCCCACATTTGGGATTGAATTGGTTCTTTGGAAGCAAAGGTAAACCAGGTAAACCAAAAAAAGAGGGCACCAAGAAAACCTCAAACAGCACACAAACCTTTTGTGTGGAGGCAGTTGTGTTTGAGGTTCTTGGATTTGTGCACGAAGAAGAAAAGGTGAGACCTGGCCGGCACCCGTTTGTTTATGTCAAACATATATGATTGAAGGTGTCTCGCATTGGGATCAACAAAAAGCCCACGATGCTGCAGCTGGCAGGCTCCAAAGCGAAAGTGGCTTGAGAAATCAGTCGCGGTGTTGCGACAGTTGCTTGCTCATAAACCGTCTGGCCTCATTTACAGCAAGTGTTCCTGAGTTCACTAACGCGAGGGGATAGCTACTGACAGGAAACCAAAATCAAGTCGAGCTCTCACCGGAGCAAGCGCAAAGGGGCTCCCTTGATACAACTCTAAGGCTTTCATAGTGGAGGGCGCCTGAAATGTGCAAATTGAGTGTTGCAGTCGGCATGTTCCTACAGCGATCACGCTGCACCCCTAAGTGGAAGGCAAGATAGGTCTCACATGGTCTCGCTGATAGCTCGAATGCAGTCAAATGTCCAAGCTGACAACCAGCCAAGGCTGCGAGAGTCACCTCAGGCCGCCTGAAAAATGTTTATTGGTCTGCCTCCAAATAATGCTAAATTATATTTAGTGCTCTTCCTTCCTGACCACTACTGCCACGCTTGCCACAACCGCCACGAGTACCACAAGTAGCACTACTAGCACTACTAGCACTACTAGCACTACTAGCACTACTAGCACCGCTAGCACTACCACAGCTCTGTCACCCGTGCTGTGACAATTATTCGATCAGAACTCTGAGACAAGCTGTCCTTAGTAGTATTTGTATTGAGTAAGGTTCAAGTAAAATTTTATAAACCAAGTAGAAGACGGAATGTGATGCCACTCGACTGGATCTCTTGGAAAGCCACCAAAGTGCGCATCCTCGATGTGTTCCTGCCTCTACCGAAACGGCCAGGCGGCGCAAGATGCGGGTGATGTCGAACCTGTGCACAGTCCGGCATCTCACTCACCGCGAGCTGGTCACACTTGACACAAGATCCATCACGCGAACTGCTAACTTTGCCAATTCAACATAGGAAGCACACAAACAGTCACACTAAGCAGCGTCATGGTGTGTATTCCCTTCTGCGAGTACACCTTATATATGTTGCTCCAATGCTTGCATGGGATGAAACGCGTCAACAAAAACCACGACTGGGATGAACCCACGATCTGGAGGTCTCTGACTTGATACAGTTCCGTGCGTGGACCAGCCTTCGTTAACGTATTGCGCATGTTCACTGTTTTCAAGCGCTAGTGACGAGCAAACTTTGTTTCCCCCGGAAATCCGGTACAACGGAAGGCCCCCTTTGCAGATCAGACTAGTGTCATGATCAGAAGCCAACTCTTTGTGCGCCTCAGCGTATGCCAGCACAAACTGTCACTCTGCAAACCAAGGCACTTTCGCTTGTAGCCCCAGTCCGCCCGGCCCACAATCTCATTGTGAAGGTACCTCAGGAAGCTTCCCTCATGCCCTGTTTCTTTTTGAAGGTCTCTTAAAACCATACCAACAAAATGTTGGCCCATTCTGCCTACTTGAAGCGCGTTCAAATTGCTTTGCATAGCTTCATGGTTGACTTTCACCCAAGGAAACTTTTCACATGCGTCTTAGAAAGCACCAACATATTGCGTACTGCGAAATGAGAGCCTCCTCCCCAAAGCGCACGAGAAGACTGAGCTTGTCCTACAACACTCTCACAATTCCCCAAGCTTCTGTTCACTACATCTTGGACCTGGCTCGCTTCCAGCGCATTCAAGGGGGGGGGGGGAGCAAAGTGCCAAAATAGCCTGTTGTGGAACTTCAAGAGTTGTCCGAGGCACCACATCACCCCGCCGAGGTCCGCCACGTTGACATTCTCGGGGGGGTAGCTTGTCTTCCCCTGGGCGCGGTAAACGTAGAAGGTGAAGAGCTTGCCTGACAAGGGATCGATCGGGCGCAACAAATGGCTGGCCTTGCCAGTGTGGGACTGCGGCCATTTTGGATCGTTGGTGGGCGCTGAAACTGACAGCCACTAAGAACACGGTTGCCACAATGGTTGTGACCTCTGTCATGCAACATGAGGCTGGGGCCACCAGCCAAACCGCTGTTGCCGGTTTGTCTGACACGATTTCAAGAGCTAAATGCAGGGAAGGCCAAAGGAGCTTCTCAGGGGACCCCCAAAAAGGGGGCGGCGTTCCTTTCGGTTTCCCTTTCAAACGACCAAGAACAGGTACCCTCAAAGAACACACCCCACATATATGGGCATCTTGCGTGTCTCCAAATCTCAAGGTGTGTTGTTTGCATATTGAAAGCTGCAGGGTCATAGTACTACCCAAATGACCCAAAAATAAAGGCTGATCACGAAGAGTTGATCTTGAAGATCCATGTCACGTTGGCATGGCTTATGCCACCCCAGAATTGGGATGCGACACTTTGTTGAAGTTGGCATCTACCAAGTGGAACCGGTGAAAACAACAACCATGCCAACATGGCTCGTGATTCACATTTCGCATGCCCTCCATTGCCTACAGCCCAACAAGTGGTGGTGTTCCCTTGGTAGCCAACCACCGGCCCAGCGCCTTTGCTCGCTTTCCGAAGATCCTGAGTGCTGATGTGTCGACAAAGCACGTGCCAAAGCCTAGATGGGGCACAGGCAAAGGCCAGTGATGAGTGAAACTTTGCGACCAAAACTCATCCGGTCAACAAGCATGTCTTTGGAGGGATAGAAGGATGCCTGCGTTGTGGAAGTACAAGTTGGAGGGATTTGCTTCATCTCAAATGAGGTTGAACAGGGAAACCCTCAAAACTCAAATCAAAAGTGAGACCCAGAATGCTGCGGCCAAACACAATTCACAGTGCCAGCCCACATCTCCTTGTACATGCCCAGTTGGAGATGCGATGGTCCCATCATTTGTTCTTACTTAAATCACATCCCCGTTAAACTTTGCCCTAGGGGATGTCAAAAGGCGGAAAGAATCCTGGAACCATGCGATTGCCCGCCAGCGTATATTTGGGCTAGGTGATCTAGTCCATGCTGCGAGCAATGTTACATCCTTTCTTCGCGGAGTGAACACGATGTGCACACGTACACACACACACAAACAACACTCTAAACAACAAACAGGGGGTCCTGTTGAACAGGGCTCTAATGGGATGCCGCAATCTACCTGCAAAGCCTCCCTGTTTGCTTGTTTGCGTATCGACGACTGGACCCCCTAGGCCGCAGTCTCCAGTTTAAGTTTAAGTTCCCCCCCCCAAAAAAAAAAAAACTTCTTGAAGTCACTGCGGAAAAAGGCGCGCAGGAAAAAAACATGTTACAATGGCGAGCCGTTTCAACGATGCCGCTTCAGCACATCATTATGCGTTACTGTGCTTGCTCCGAGAGGCAGCACAAACGCAGCTCTTCTATATGCAGTGGAGTCAAAATGCTCTGTGTGGGTGGCCACGGTCAGGGCTGTCTGTATACGAATCCTAGTAGCTTCTATAACCCGGAACGGATCCGTGGCCACCCCTAGCAATCCCAAGCAAGTCTTTAAACATGTCATCCGCAAAGTACCGCTTCCCATGCCACGCTATGGACAATTGTGCCATCTCTTTGAAAGTGACTTGTCGGAGCTGGTCCTGGTTATCCTGCCTTTCGCCAAAAGCACGGAACAGCTTCCGAGTCATCCCCGGCCAAGTTGCGGAGCTAAAGCCGTACTTCTTCACCTCTACAGTCTCCGTGATCTGGCCAGGGCTAAACATTTCGTGGCCCCCCATTCTTTTGCTGCTCTGACGCTGCAACTCTCTCAATCGTCACTGCAAGGTTGCGCTCCAGCAAAGCCGTCTGCCCAAACCTGCCTTCGCACACACCTTGCCATCACAGTAGTAGCCCGCCTGGCAGGGCGCACATATGCAACCTCTCCATGTGGAACTCTGGAACAAACGTCACCTCTCGGTCAAGCGCTGCGTCGGTTCAGGCAAGATTGGATCTGTTCCTCTAGAGGGATCACAAAGCCGTCAAACTCGGAACTGTGTGGCCATGCGACAATTTCCATGTTCACGCTGCGGGAGGTGCTCTGTGTCCCTGGGCCTCACAGCAGGTGGGGCCTTTCCAGCCCGGGCCGCCACACCTGCGGCAAATCGCGCGGAAGCTAGTCCCCAAGGCCCCAAAGGCAAGGCATTGACACACCATACCCGAGGTGAATGAGTATGGTGGGTGGTAGGTATCAACTACCGTGTCTTTCAATGATGGTTTTCATAAACCAGCAAAGTGCACGCAACCATGAATGAATGTTGACAACCGGACTGCGTCACTGGTCACAGCTACTTTAGCTGCGCTTTGAAGGCAAGGGGAGCTTGGCGTGGAGGCTGGTGCGAAAAAGTCCCCGCATCCCTTGGTAATGAGGGAATTCAATGGGACAAGCTGGCTTGGGGACTTCCTTGAGTTAGAAAGTTTGCGTGTGTTGGGTGCAACGTATATTCCATGAATTCTCAAGCGTGTTACACATACCCATGAGCAAAGAATCTCACACTTGGTTTGCAGTGACTGCGTGGATCCTTTTGCCTGCTGCCATAGGCGCTTCCCCTCCACATGCTGCTCGGGCCCCGGGCTGCTCTTCGCCCCAGGCACAGGAAGTCTGCATGGCGGGTGGCGCCCCAGTGGCCTCGGGGCTCACGCCATGAAGCCATGAGGTTATTTTGTGGGAATGAACGAGCCGGACTTTGTATTTTGGCACCCGGTCTGCTAGGATGGGGACCCAAACCTCTGGGTGAAAAAGGAAAAGGACCTTCAACATGGACTGGACGCCCTGTTTGGCATGCGCCTCGCCCACCAAAAAGCACCACCTCTCCAAAACTCAGACCAAAAACACCTGGGGTTTGCAAACACTCATCGAAATCACCCACAAAATCCATCCACCTTGAAAACAACGAAACACCTTTTCCGTGAGAGCTCCGCCAGCAAACCGCTCCAAACTCCCTCCGAGGCACCGTTGCAAGGCCTTCGCCTGGGCGAAGGGAAGCGGATTCCAAGCACGGCTAAAGGAAAACCGCTTCAGCCCAAAGACTGCCTCGCTTGCCCAAAATGACAAGATCAACAAAAAAAACAACTGGGATGACTGGGCCACCTGGCGGTTCGCTAAAAAGAACAACTGGGCCCAAGGGCAAGCTGCAGCTTCGGATGAGACATTTATTCCGAGCGGCCGGGAGCTGTGGTGGTGGTCTCCGGCAACGGTGTGGAGTCCTTCTCGCAGTAGCCCCGCACGGCCTTGTAGCCTTCCTCAGGTCCGAATCGACCCAAAACGCAAAGCGCTTGTGGGACCAGATTGCCTTGTTTACTTTGCCATTAAGGGCCCAAAATGGATCTCGAGCTTGCCGGAAGCAAGCCCCCGTCCAAACTTGCTTAATGCCCTCGTGCTATCAGGCTTGTGCCCTGCAGGACTGAGTAACCACAAGGCCAGCTGCACCCAGCACAGTGCGCTGCGCAGCAAGTGGCCCAGAATGCAACTAGGATTCAATTCTGCCAAGGGTGGGTGGGCGGGCGCGTTCAAAGGCTCAGCAGACGAAACAACTTGCTGCTTGAGCTGCGCACAATAATCATAAGAATCATAAGAAGCATCAAGCGCAACAACAAACGTAGGGGAGTGAGTGAGTGAGCGAAAGCTGCTGCGCTAGGTGGGAAGCGCAGGGCCACTGCCTAAGGCCTGACTTCGCCAGAGGCTCCGTAAACGTCGTCGCCGCCTCCACTTGGAGTTCAAGCTGGCTAAGCGCCCCTCAGGCTCAGAGACCCAAATAAGTGTGGCCAGGGGAAGCGCTGCTGCCTAGTCAGGCCCGCCACCCGCACCAATCGCGAACCGCGACTGGCCGGCATAAGGGCAAGACAGCGTAACATCCTCGAACGGCAGCGGTTCCCGCAGGCGCTTCCTGCAGGCGCTTCCCACTGTGATCACTCACAATGGTACTAAGCCGCAACCACACTCGTCCTAGCCTGAGGCAGAAAGAGAGGCCACTCACAGGTGGTATGGGCTGTAAGATGAGACCATGCAGCAAAATGCCACACGGCTTGGACGCAGCCAGCACCACAAACCTCGGGACAAGGCAAAAGCATAAGAGTTTGAGAGAGTTTGAGCGAGGCACTGGCCGTATCCCAGCCCACCCCAGCGCACCCCTCACACAGTTCTGAGGCTGTAGGCATGCGGGAAGACATGTGGTTTTGCCCAATACGAATTGACACTGATCAAACGAAAGGAACACGGAAGGGGAGACCTAAGTAGTCCAACATCGGACTGCGTTCAAACACAAAGAACGTAGTCGCGGCCCCTGAGTATTGGGGTACGTCTGACTCTGTGTCATGGAGTCTCATCGTTGAAACCAGCCGCACCCTCGTATGCAAAGGAAGGGAAGCCAATTCCTCTTTGCAAAGCGTCCGAAATAGCCGGCGTTAGAGAGGGTGTGTAGTATTGTTCCCCAACACATGGGAGGCCTGGAAGGAGCAAAGCCCAACTTGGAAATCTGTGCTGGCCGCTCGTCTCTCTCTCTCTATCTCTCTTCGAAACGGGAGCTATCAGTTCTGAATCTCAAAACTTGATGGTGAGACCTTGTGGGCTCTTTGCACGTGCTACAGTCATGGATCCAGATTTGGAGCTTGGGTTTGATACCCTAATAATGGCATGGGTCTTCATTAGTCGCCACTCGCCAAGGTGCAAGGCACCAGCACTTGTGCTTCACACCTTGGTGACCAAGTCTGTGTGTAGAAGCGAACACGATCAAACCAGGCAGGTGGCAGGTGGGCTGGATTGCCTGCACCACGAGCAACAGTTGTTCAAGGTCAGACTGGTGCTGCTTGACATGACTACTGCTTAAAGATGATCCTGCCTCTTGGATTGTGGCCCGGGCGTTTAAGCCCCAGGCTGACGTGCGATGCTGACAACAAGGCGTGTCAGATTGAACTGCGAAGGAAGTTTGATGTAATGCGTGCTTGGTGCTCATGTTCTCAGAATTGCAGCAATTCGAACAAAAACACTATCCTGCAAACAAGCGTTTGAGAAAACACTGCTGTTTGCAAGGCCTACCCCAAAGACTGCCCCTGTGGTGCCTCTAGGGTCTCGCTGTACATGTCAAAGAGCAATCCTTGTTCAATCCTGAATCCACATGAAACATCAACACAGCAGTCAGATCCATGTTTGGCTCCATGCAAAAGCTTCAGTTTACCTGTCAAGTTGATCTCAATACGAAACGAAGTCTCTTTGAGAAGGTCTAACGCTGTGCACTGACAATCACAAAATGCAATCAACATAGACAACATAATGGAGCGACTCCTACTTCGTAAGAGGAGAGTGGAGAAAAGCTAGTTTCAACGTCATTGCCCAAGCAAAGGGCCTAGCGGCTTTCGGAGGCCACAAACAGCCCAGAAACATGTCCATTACGGCCGTGTGCTTCACACCCTTCGCCGTTCCTCACCGCCTGACCAAACACTGGTTTCTTTCACAAATGGCCTGCACCACAAACCACAAGGGGAGCCACCATCATCAATACAAATGATACGTTCCTTTGTGCAGGCGCTCTGCGCACTACTGCAGATGGCCAGCAAATCGCCGAATAGCACTGCTCCAAGGGACAAGCGACGATGAGCTCTCAGCCAATCCTCTCCTCCCACCCTGTGAAAACCACACCATTTCCTCCGCGGCACAAGTCGTTGGGCCTCGCCACCTGCTGCACGGCCACATCCAGCCTGCAGCGAGGAAGCGAACGGGTGGCGCGGACATCACGAGCCAAACCTGGGACCAAGCTTTAGCCTTGAAGGAAGGACAAATTTGTTCAGAATGTGCATATACATGCGTCGCCTGTGCTCCCATATTGTTGATTCTCATGACTCATGACTGACACGAATTCAGGCACCGCCGCTGTTACTAAACCAGGCTGTAGCAGATTCGGGATACGAACAGTGGCACTGGCCACCAGCTCTCTGTGCCTATCGTGGAAAGTTTGCTGGGCTTCTCTAGATTGCACCAAATCATTCCATGACGCCCCCAACTCACCAGTACAACATGAAACACCTCTTCTTATGCAAATGCCCGCGCATCTATTTTCAAAAACAATGCCACAAGGAATGCCAGGACAAGACTCACTCAACAGCCAAGACCATGCCCATCCACACATCATCTTGAGCCAAATCAAGAAATTCGATCCTGCCACATTCTCAGACCATGAAGCGCCCACAACCCCGATGCGGGGCCAACCCCGACAGCGCCCGTTCTGCCCAGGGCACAGGAGCCCCCAGTGTCGCGCTGCACGGGCGAAGAGTTATCCGCTTCGCAGCGTTTGGTGAGGTCGCTGAACCTCGGCAAGCGCTCGAGTCACGAGGAGCGCCTTGTTTTCGCTGGCGAATCGCTTGCTCCCCCCCCGATGGATCCAGGCTTTGCTTGCTCACAGAAGATCATATTAGTAATTGGTGACATACTCCTCTGCTTGTGGGACAGGCCAATCGAAGCATGGACCGGCATGGGTTGTTCTTGGCAAAGGTTGAGCTGGCTGCTGAGAGGCTCCAGACTGATCCCTTCCCCCTCACTCATAGTAGATACGCCCCCCCCCCCCCCGACAAGTATTGTTGCTTGTTCAGTTGGTTGCCGGTGCGATCCCTAAAGCAAAATTTGGCGTTGGCTGTTTACACTCTGGCACATCCTGACAAAGTATTGTGGAAATTCTCGGTGTTGGCATTGGGGCGCTCGTGTTTGGTATGCTGTACGGTGTGTTACAAAGCTCAGCTTCGAGCTTGGGCTCAAGCAAGGCTATGTTGGATTACGTGTCACTTGTTTGGCCGGCCTAGGCTGCGTGTAGGGTTGGCTTCGGGCCGGTCAAGGGTTGGTGGCAGCTCTTTAGCATTGAGTTTGGGTAGCGGGGCACAGGGATGCCAAGAAACCACTTCGAGCACAGCGAAATCGGGTCTGGATGCCAAGGCGCTGGTAGCCCTGCGCACAAATGCAGCGGTAGTGGTGGCACTCCGTGGGGCCCAAGGCCTTGCCGCAGTGGTAGATCAGGCACGTGGTGCCTTAGCTAAAAACAACGCTGGCTAGCCAACAAGCCAACAGGCCGAGACCTTCTCCAGCCAAGGTGCCAGTCTCCTTGTTGCCCTGCCACGCAACGCCACTTTCCGCGCCTCGGGCACTCTTTGAAGCGTCCCCGAAGCTCAAACGAACCTGGCAACATGTGAGGAGGTATCCAGGCAGTATCTAGGTGTCTAGGGTGCGTGTACAGTAAGGTGCAATTCAGCGTGTGTTGAGGGTGTTTCCCTGTGTTGTTCCTTCACAACAAAGGACTCTGCACGATGCCATTCAAATGGAGTAAGAAGCATTTGAAGACCAGGAATGCAATCATTCAACAAGCCTCCAGAAAGCCTCTCTGCCGAAGAGGACCTGATCGTCCGAGGGCAGCCTACATAAGTTGATTCAACCTCCGTTGGCTGGAAGCTTGGCCAAACCGGCCATCGCAGTTGACATCCATCAACACCTGCCAGTTCCATGTTTGGCAGGTAGAACTAGTTTACCGCTTCGGTAGGGCTTGAAGCAAGGTGCGCATGTTGCTGGAAGAGGGAAGCAGCAGAGACTTGATGAGAAACAGTGGAGATAAGAAACCAGTGTGACGATCGTGGCCAAAGTCAAAAGGCAAAAAAAGACGAGCCAAAACACCACGATGCCCTACAGATTGAGAAGCCCAAGAAGCTCAAAAAGCCAAATGCACAGCTATTGCCAACAAACTGTAGCATACACACGCCCAAAAAAACGCAGAATGACAAACAAGGAATCGCGAAAACCACGTCCTGCGGACTCTTCCCACTCGCTAACAAAACCTCGCAATGTCCAACTTGCCCTTCTTGCTTCTGTCTGTGGACAACCCGACAACTCCAGCAGGAACACATGCGTCGAGCGGCGCGAGGTGTTGAGCTCTGTCGAGATCGAGATCTTGGCAGCCTGCCGCAATCCAACTCTACGCCCCAATAGCCAGAATACACATGTGGATCGACGTGACCAGCAAGGAAAACCAATTTGTGGTGTCCTGCTTTGAATTGCAACATTTAAGGAATCCAGAGTGTCGGGGAGTCACGACTGATTGGTCTACACAAATGTAGAGTGCCTAGTGTTGCTGACAGCAAACCCTGTTTATGAACCTTCGCAAGCGAACATCTATTTGCCTTCACGAGGCACCCCACTGCGGTGTTTGGCCCCTCTCAAAGGAAACCACCCTTCAACCCCCCATTCGAGGGCATTCAGTTTGGGGAGATCCGTGCCTTTAAAAACTTTCTGACCCCGGAGCATCGCCGTCCTGCCGCTGGACCAGCCGCAAGGCGCAGGTGTCGTCCTCGCAGTCCTCCTCCACCGCGCCTTCGCTCCACGCGACTGACCGACCGACTGCAACGGGACGCTTCGCAGCTCGCGGCCTGAGAGCGCCAGAGGCAGCAGCGCGAGGAGGACCCAACAGCGCCTGGGCTGAAGGCCCAATGGCCCAAGGTTGTCAAAAGCATGAATCAAGCTTCACCACACTCAAAAACCCGGAAAAAAAAAAAAACAAGGCTGCTCACTGAACCACCTTAACTAGAGACAACGCGCCGCTGAACAACCCGAACATGATGGACAGCCAAGATTTGAGAGTGTCTACGCCCGGCGCAGTCATTGAAGAACAGTCTCAACATGGCGTACACTGTCCGCATTCTCCGAAGTTCTCCAAGGGTTCAGCGCTTACAATGAACTGCAGCAACATCCTCTGCCGAGGTTCCACTGCCAATATATATGTAGCGAAGCGCCCACCATCTAAGCTTACATTTCTTCCCCGAGATTGCACCACTGACTGTCAGACTGAGGCTTATGATCAAATGGAACAATTACAACAAACAAGAAAATGGCTCCTTTCATACATGCAGCCTTGACATATGCCTCTATCAAAGCAGGACAAAATCTCAAAACTCTTTTCAGGCCATCCAAAACCCGAAGCAAGCAGCCTCACCCGGCCACCCGAAAAATTGGCCAACAGCAAAGGCATTGCTCAAATGCAGGCAACGCCAGGCAAGGGAATCGATGGAATCCCAGCCCTACAAGTGCCTGCCAGAACATGCCGAGGCGTACCACAACAAACAATCGTGCCAAGGATTCTGGAAATGGCTGCAAAAGAAGTGCGAAAAGATGTATTCAAGGGCTCTCTGTTGGTAATTTGATGACCAAATGAGCCGCGATCAAAATTGCGATGCCTGTCCCTGCCGTGCCCATCCAAACGATATATTGACATGACGACAAGCTTCGAAAGCTCTCTACCCTATCCACTGGCTCTGACAGGGTTCGTAGAGGCTTCCTGTCTTCACTCTGAAGGGCCTGCAAATCTCCTGTCTGCACAAGGCGACAAGAACACGTGACACGGTCACCAGCCTCCATCGGAAACAAACTGAAAACTTGAGCGCTGCAACTACCAAATGGATGTTGTGGTTCCTGTCGCAGACCCGTCTATGATATGCCATTCATCAAATCGAAACAACATTCACATCAACCATTGTGCTGCTGCACATGATCAGGGCTGATTCCAGTCTAGGTCCATGCAACACTGCGGGAGATCTAAGCTATTGCAAAAAATCATGTTTTGGTTCAAACCCGCCCCCCCCCCCCCCCACGCCGCGCATTGCAACCGGCCAAGCGGCATGGAGCGCTCTTGAGGTAACGCTTGTGGCAGAAGAGGCGCCATGATATGTAACTGTCCGAGCCAAGAAGGCGGCGCAAAGGAATCACAGAGCCAATCAATAGCCAGGAGTCCCGACTCGGTACCGATCGAAGGAAATGGCATGTGATCCCCTCTTTGAGGGGAAACCAGGGCAAGATCAGCAATGCTCCCCAAACGGGGTTCAAAATGATCTTTCAACCTGTCCTGCAGCTTCCTCCTAACTGGCATGAAGCCCGTTCATGGATCTCCTGGTCTGGAATCCGGATTAATGATCACAAATGTTGGCGAGTGCTAGTAGAAAGAGAAAAAAGACCGCCAAAAACGTGGCAGTGCCTCCGCCTGCCTTCTCAAGGTCACGCAAGTACACCTTGCGCACATCAAGACGTGCGTCCGTGCCATGGCAAATTAAAGTCAAAGCTCTCTCAGGTCAAAAGCGCAACCGGGAGCCGTCTCCAGGGCTCCGTGCCCGAGGCTCTTTGGGCGCTAAGTCCGCCAACCACTCCGGCAGTCCGCCAGGGCCCGTCTGCAAGCAGTCAGAAGGGCACCCAACGCCATTGCCCCAAGAACCTGCTTGAGAAGGCAACTTTTGGCCCTTGTTACTGTGGGAAAATCGAATTGAGGTGTAATTTTGGTGGTTTGGCTGCATCACCGCGACCAAATCGCATTCATCGAGTCATAGTGTTGAAGTGGGTCTGCGTGAGCGAAGCCTGTTTGACATAGACCCACACTCTTCCGCTCGCCGCAACATCACAGAAAGGATCTGCCTGCCGCCTGTTCGGACAATATCAACTACAAAGAGCAGCACCTTTTCCAGTAGATGACCTTGATGTTTCTTCAATTACCCAACACCTCCCTTCACTCTTCTTGCGGTGAGAAGCCATAATTAACCTTGCTACTTAGCAGCAAACCTGCGAGATGTACTGCAAACAAAAGAACCACAAACGCCTCTCCTTCATATGGAGCTGATGTCTGGGGAGGCAACAAAACCGCCCTGCTTCTATGGTTCTTCGCACCTCGCAAAACTGTCAATGTTGACACTCCCCTTGGGGGTAATGCAAATCGCGGAGGTATCAAACAAAAAAGCGGACAAGGTTGCTTGATCATTGAAGGGGCCAGGCAGGTTTGCTTTTATCCCCAGCCGAATACCAACCCATGCTGCCCTCACGACCCACAAGAAAGCCTCAATGCCAGTGACCCAGTCCTGGTCCCACTTTGACCTTTTCCGCGGCTTCTCCGGCTCACCAGAAGGAGACGCCTAGCAACAGGATTTGTTTGGAAGGGCTGCACGCAACTGCTAAGGCTGCCTTAAAAAGCAAGATGTCTTTAAAATAGGGATGTACCACATAAAAGCCGAGAGTGCTTGCAATAAGGGCTGCAACCTGGGACACATACTGTTTTTGCCAAGACAAACCACATGCCACACTGCGATGATTCAAAATGATGTTGGTATTCTCCAAAACGGAAACCAAGATGCCAACATGACCCCAACACTTAACGCGACAATTCTGCCACTGGACTCTCCTCAAGTGAAGCGGCCAAGCCAACCAATCACAAGGTTTGGAGTACCAGCAAACAAACAAAAGTTGACATGGACAGATTGTCCCGCAAAAAATTGAGCAACTGCAACGTCATTCATCAGCTCCCAGAAGCTCTTCCAGAACTTGGGGAGAGACCATATGCTCATCACTACCCTTCTCTGTGATATACATCTCCTCTACAACAGCTCCAACATCCTCCTAAATGTTTGCCGAAGTTGGCTGCAACGCATACCGAAAGGTTGCAGTCTAGAGAGCATGAATCTCTTGCGAAACTGGTTGGGCTGACCCCTCCAAGCTTCTCATCTGCAGGAAACAACCCGCACTGTCAGGGCAGAGAGCAGGTTCCCTTGCTCAATCTGAGATTCAATCCTGCAATCTCAGCTTGTCAAGAAGAAATGGGCTCGGCCAAGGATGGCCAATGACTTCATTTTGACCCACGCCCAAAACCAGTAGCTGCAAAAATGGCTTAACATGTTGTTTGTTGCATTGAAGACCAACCAGCAAAAGATGCTGCAAATGCCAAAACCAGGAAAAGCAATTCTGACTTCGACGCCAGCAAACACATAAACACGCAGACAAACACGCACGCCACCAACACCACAAAGCAAAGCCAAGCTATGCAAAATACCATCAATCAACCAACCAACCAAACAAGCAAAACAAAACAGAACAGAACAAAACAAAACAAAACCAAACAAACAACCAAACAAGCAAACAAGCAAAACAAACAAACACGTGCCCATCACACATACACACACACCCCAAACAAATCAGCTCCGGCGATATCCCCAACAGCACGCAGCACTCTTTTTCAAAACCTTACACCCAGAAGCCCTCGCAGAACCGTCACGGAACCCTTGCAGAACCTTGCTGCGGGCCCTCGCAGAAATCTCGCGGGACCCTGAGCTCTGTGGAACCTTGCCTCAGAGCCGCCCCGGACCCTGAGGAACCCTGCGCCCTCGCGGAACCAAGCCCTCGCGGAACCAAGCCCTCGCGGAACTCTGCGGACGGACCTTCCTTGAACCTCACACCTGACCTGCGCCAGACCACCCCCTTCATTGAACCAAAACCGGGCCTGCAACCTCCGCAACCTTCCTTGAACCCAACACCTGGCCTGCACCAGACCACCCGGACCTCCGAAACCTTGCTCCAACCTGACGCCAGAGCTCCCTCGAGCCCCCCAAACCTTATCTGCAGCAAGACTGGCAACAAACGCGCAAAACACACAAAGACACCCCACACGCGCTCGCGGATTGCTAGAGCAAAAATGAACGACCCAACATCACCCAGTTGTTAAGCGAACATCCTTACGCCATCCCATCCCTCCAGCCTCCGGCGCCCGAGGTGCCTCGGGCTCCGCCGGGGCCACCGGGGCGGCCACCGGGGCGGCCACCGGGGCGGCCACCTGGGCAGCCACCGGCTCGGCCGGCCGGGCGTCCTCCCGCAGCGGCATGGACCTGAGGGGCTCGTTCTGAGCATATCTCGATCTGGTTACAGGCTCCGGCGTGTCGCCTTAGGATAAACCAGAGAAACCGTCAAATCGTTGCATCGGAGATTATCTTGAAACATCGTGCTGATTCGCGAAATAGACATGCGACCTCATGTATGCAAAGGATGAGATTGCAAGTTGATTCGTCAAAGCTGTTCACATTGCCCAACTCCCAACTCCGGTGCTCCAACGCTCCAAAGTTGTGTGTTCCCCCATGACTGCCCAGGTCCTGTTGAACGGCTTTCTTTCCTTTGTTCAAAATGACCCACAGCTACAAGACCATGCATCTAAGCCCCCAGCTCCGGCGAGATGGCTCGCTTCTGCTCGGCGCGGCCTGTGCGGAAAAAAGCGGGCAGGGTAACAACTGAAAATGAAACATGCGGTGCTCAGGAGATGGGCACAGGCTGTGCATGCTGGATTTGTGGAAGGTGCAGGATAAAGCTGCCCCCTAGCGTTTTGCAGGTCATTCAAGGCAAGGCATACAGTACAATGTCCCTTGATCTCGAATATGTTGTAAGGAAGCTTGGAAATTGTATCACTGCCAAACAAAGATGATCAGGCTTGCCTTGTGGTTGCTAGAGACCTTAGACTCTAAGTCAATACAACCTCTGCACCATGTGCCGACAACCAGGGAGTGTTCTGTACGGCTCTGCAGCCCAAAGTGCACTCGAAGTCCTCTCATGTTGACATCGCTCGAGCCATCAACACAAGATATCGAGGAATTGTACATGCCATGACAATGTTCATCCAAAAAAAAAAAAAACGGGGCAAACTCAAGATCTTGAGTAAATCTAGGGTCACCAAGGCCAAATTGGGCTCAGTGGGCGCAGTCAGCACTGTAGAACGACTTGAGAGATTGCTGTCTGCGACGTGCACAAGTCGGGTCCGGACCTGCACGGCTCCGGCTGGAGGGCTTCTTCTCACCTCGGTGCAGGAGCAAAACACTTTCGAACGCATCAAACGTTCGTTTTTCCGCCTTGGTGTCTCTTGATGAAAAGGCATGTCCAGAACGGCAATCCAGCACTGAGAGTAGGAAGAAGCAACGGCGAACACATGTTTGCGGGTTCAAAGGGATACTCAACAACCCCATGACCAACGGAATGTTGAGACTTTTCAACCACAATATGCCTCTACCAGCAAGCTTGACAATGCAAGCATGCCAGCAACTTCTGATATCTTGATAGACAACTTGTCACACAATCCTCGCAGAAGGGGAGTTTGGGAGCCTGAAACCAGAACATCTGGTGACTATACTTTCTAAGAACAGCTCTGCACTGTCTGCACCCGCAAGCCCTGTCCACCCTCATGCCTGCCAATTTAGGGCGCCCGCTCTTGCTGCGGTTCCGGCTCTTTCGCTTTGCCCGGCTCCTCGCTGGGAGATTGCGCACAGATAATCTGAGCTACGTAGGAGACAACCACATTTTCCAATTGGCGCACTCGGATTCCCAAAACAGTTCAGTATCCGCATCGTGTGATGTGGTAATTGGGGCTCGGACCACCGTACGAGGCAATCTCTATTTGGGTCTGCTGCGTGTCTCCGTCAGGAGGGGTGCGGAACTGAGAATGCAGGCTCACCGCATACGGAATATGACTAAGGCATGAATAAGATATAGTAGCAAAAAACACTGGGGCCGGCCACCTATACCAAGCCCTTGTTTGTTAAGCTGTGTTTGAGTCTGTCTTCGTCAAGACATAAGGAAATAATTCTCTGGATTTGGACCGCAGAAAGTATAGGCAATGCAAATAGTCACAATTATTATACTTCCGGGCAGTCTTCCTGACGAGCATGATTCCAATGGAGTTGAATAAAAAAACACCGTTCGCCGTGGCTTGGTGTCAAACTTCAAGCCCCCGCAACGTTGTTCACATGTTGCATGATATGGTTGCTCATTATTAATAATTTTGCTATTGGGCTTGTGACCCCGTTTAAGGCGACTACAAGTTGCCACAAGTGCAACATCAACAGCAATGCTGCCTTCAACACACTCCTTTCCCTCGCTGGGCAAGAGCGCAATGCCCTCTCGGCTTTCTAGGGTCAACGTCCGTCGCTTCAACGTGTAGGGCTCCTCAAGGTTCCTGAAAGGCAACATCGACACCTCACCCGCGTCAAAAGGCATCTAAATCATCCACAAACTCAATCATGTCCAATACCCGCAATGACTCCACGACATCCACAAGACCTCGTTTCTCCCCTTTTTGGTATATTGTTGGGGCCTTCATGGGGCCTTCACCTGCAAGGATTACGAATTATCTTTCCAGGAAGCTTCCTTTCCCAACAAACTGCAGCCACTCAAGTCTCTGACAACAATTGAAGCAAGTCGCAAGTCGCAAGTCAACCTGGTAGATAGCAAACCTGTGTCCACCATATCCCTCCCCCACATCACCCCATCCTTCCTCAGCTTCCAGTCTCCCTCCGCTTCTCTCCGCTTCTCTCCGCTTCTCTCCGCTTCTCTCCGCTTCTCTCCGCTTCTCTCCGCTTCTCTCCGCTTCTCTCCTGCTCTTCCGGCTGCTTCGCCGCCGGCTTCGGCTGCTGCGCCGGCGGCTCCGGCTGCGGCGCCGCCTGACATCGGGTCAAAACTCAACACACGTCTGACATGTCCGAAAGGTCCAAGACTTGGAACATCTCGACAAATTTGAATGGCTGTGTGAGGGGCATTGGAACATTGCTCGAACTTGCACTTGAATGCTAAAACCATGTCCACACAATATCTGCATTTGTGTGCGCTTTGGCACGGCTGCAAGGGTTCGAGGATAGCTGGACGGCTAACAGCCCAGCAAACTGTCCCAAGGGAAGTGTTGAACAATAGAGGGAAGACGTTCCGGGCATTGCTTCGCTTTAAGAACATCAAGGTTCCCTTGTTTGCAGGTGTTCACATCCTCCCTCCACTGTCCTCGCACATCTTGCCGCAACAAAGATCCACCAAAGTGGGATCGCCAGATTGTGGGATCACTTGGACTCGCCAAAGAAAAGGCTTTTGCAATGGGATGAGAAAGGACACTACGACCCTTCGCTGATGGGACTACAAATGCTTTTCTCTTCCGCACAAGCAACCTGGAGTGACCATCTGTCTCTTGGTGAGGCAAGGGTGACCCCGTGCGACCCGAAGGGGATGAAAGCCTGCTCCTTCGGCTGCTCCTTCTGCGCCGGCCCTGGCCGTGGGTTTTGTGTGGAGAGTGCCCTAGTAACCGTCGCTCAGGTATGCCATGCAACACATGCCCGCATGGTGTGTGTTGTCTTGATGTGTGCGTGTGTGTGCGTGTGTGTGCGTGTGTGCGTTTGCGCGCGACTGTCAAAATTGGATTGTAGCAAGCTGGCACAAATCTTACCCTATTCGTTAACACCGCAATGCGCAAAAGGGCCTGGCTCTAGACAACTGCAAAGTAGCAGCGACTGTCACCGCCGCCTTGTCTCTTCTATCCCGGCTGCGGCTCTTATCTCTTCTCTCCTCGCACGACTGCAGCCTACTCTGCTAGGCAACGTGATTCCACCCAACCCTTGACCAAAACCATTCCGAAGGAACTGTGAAATAGTATTCTTCGGACCCCATCATGCCCGCACAAAAACCAAGCCCTGCTGTTCTGCAGTCGACTGCTCCCGCCAATTAGGATCCAAACGAAGCAAGAAAAACCATGCTGGCAGGTTTCCGTTCAATTGAGGTGCTCGAGCAAGTGCTTCCGCCGGTCACTTCAAGCATCATGCCGTTTCAAGAAACAGTCACTATGCTGTGGCCCGCCGGCCCAACAGAGGCAATCCCCAGAATTCAAGAATTGGGAATGCGGCGCTTCCTCGGCCGCCATGATTCGCCCGGAACCAATTCCTTCAGGACATAGCATGAAGTTCCAGGCCTTCTTGTCGCGCCGGTCTTTGCTTTTGTCCTGCAGCTGCTGCTAATTCACACAAGTCCTTTTGAAGGGGGAACACCGCACCAGCGAGGATCTGAGGTTTTGATCAAGCCCTTTTGTCATTGTGGGCAGCTCAGCCATCCTTGACGGATCCCAACCAATGGATGCGAGAGTGTGCTGTCGGCTCAACTGGGCGAAGCGAGACCCAGCACCGCAGCAGTCCTTCCGTCTGCTCCTGGCCGGCATTGGACAGTTGCAAGGCAGAGGCTCCCAAAGCCAGCCTCCCTCGATTGTTTTCGCGCATGGACGCCTGAATGAGCGATCTGTTTTCCTAGCTGGCAAGGCCTGATTGAAAAGTGGATGAATCTCCGCAACGGATGAGACCCCAACTGGGCATCCTGCTGACCATGGCACAGGCCGGGTTGAGCGGCGGGGGGCTGCAACCCAACTAGGTCAACTAGTCAAGGACACTTCCCTTTTCAAGGTTCCCGCAGTTCAGGGAAACAAAGTAAATCAAGTATACACAGGGCCTTCCCCTTTTCAGGCCACTTTCGGCAGGGTGGCTTCAAAGACCCTTTCAAGCGGTAGAAAATAAGCTCCCTGAAGAAGGCAAATAAGATGGCCCAATGTAAATGCACTGCCTGTGGTCTGGTCATGGCTGTTCATGTCCTGAAAAGACAGGCACACGTCAAGTTCTAGGTAAAGGGCAAGGAATCGACATGACCGAGTTTCCGTCCCTTCCCCCATCCCTATCTGAGACAAAGGATGGTAAAGGGAAGGGATTAGGAAAGAGGAATGACATCACTTTCTCCTATCTATTTCCCTTCCTTTTAATTAATCATTGAATCCCGCACTCGCTGTGTGCCCAACAGCTTTGGGTCGGGCCACTCAAAATGAAATGTGCTCCAACAGCGACCAATGGTCTCAACACTGACACATGCCGAAATGGCCGGGAATCATTGCGGTTGACAAATCCGACTTAGTTCCCTCGCGCTCCATCTGCCAAAAGCGACTTCCAGTACGTATCCAGCTGTGGTTTGTGTGTTGCTACCAAGGATACAGAGCTGGCTTGCTGCAGTCCGCAGTTTGGCTTCCTAATGATGCGAAGCTATACAAGTTGCAGGCCCCCAGCCCTTTGACCCGTCATGGCGCGCCTGCTGCCGCTACGGCTTCTACTTCTGCTGCGACTTCTGCTTTTGCTTCCTGAGGGCTCAGGGGTTGCCAGAGACTGCCCTTCTTCGGTCAGGCACACACAGAGTCGATGTGACGTTAAGCTTGACCCCACGCTTGATGTATATCTCGGCTGGCTGCATGAACCTTTGGATATGTCCCTCATCCCTAGCGCAAAGAACGCCTCTGATAACGAAGACCAACTTGCAGCTTACCCTTCCAAACGTCCTGCTGCCTTCCTCCCAACACCATTCTCAGAAGTGTCCTTTTTGACACACTTCAAACGAGGCCCCGCAGGCGCTAAGGCAACGGCGGTCGCGTTTTTTCTCCTTCGCATCCTGGGGCACGGCAGCACAGCACTTACGTCAGAGATTACCCATTGCAACCCCCCTGCGTTCCGAAGCGCTATATACCCGCCCCCCCATATCCCCCTCAACCATCGCCAATGTTACTCAGATATCCCCATATCTGCACGGTCTACTAAATCAAGCTCAGGAATTCATTGGAAATACTGAATCCCAATGGAAGAGACCTTCGTCAAGGGTGAGCCCGTTTCACCGCCAGCTTGTTGTAATTTGTGCGGAATTGACATGAAAAGGCACGGGATGTGTGAACACCTTCTACACGCACTTCTTGAAACCAAGTGACCATGTTGAATTTCGAATGTTGGCCGTAGCATGATGAGCGGCCTATCTTGCTCTTCTAGAAATTCTGTTGGCAAGCCAAACTTCCACAGGTTGTGGCCCTGAACAAAGGCATCCACAAACAAACCAATTGCTGGATGGGGCGCAAGGCCTGCCCAAATCGAATAGGCCCAGGAGCAAGTTCTGCCCAATTCGAAGAGGCACGGCTACGACTACGGCTACTCCTACTAGTGCTACCGATAGTGCTGCTTCTGCTCCTGTTACTACTACTGCTATGACGACGACAACGGCTACTACTACCACTACTACTACTACTACTACTAGTACTACTACTACTACTACTACTACTACTACTACTACTACTAGTACTAGTACTAGTACTAGTACTACTACTACTACTACTACTACTACTACTACTACTACTACTACTACTACTACTAGTACTAGTACTAGTACTACTACTACTACTACTACCACTACTACTACTACTACTACTAGTAGTACTACTACTGTTACTACCACTACTACTACTACTACTATTACTACTACTGCTACTACTACTACTGCTGCCACTACTTCTACTGCTACCACTACTGCTACTGCTACTGCTACTGCTACTGCTACTACTACTACTACTACTACTACTAGTACTAGTACTAGTACTACTACTACTACTACCACTACTACTACTACTACTACTAGTAGTACTACTACTGTTACTACCACTACTACTACTACTACTATTACTACTACTGCTACTACTACTACTGCTGCCACTACTTCTACTGCTACCACTACTGCTACTACTACTACTACTACTACTACTACTACTACTACTACTACGAAGACAACTACTAGTATAGTTGCAGCGTGCCTTGTAAAAAAGCCGTCCTCGCAGCCAGCGTCACCGCCAGCGCTCCCTAGCCAGCAAAACGCCGCCCTCGCGGCAAGCATGCATAACCTAACCAGCCATATCATAGCACAGGATACGTTTCTCAGACAAAAAACATGACATGACATGGTCGAACTGTAAAGAGGCGTAGCCGGCTAGAGGCCGCAGGCCCAAAAGATAGTACTACTGCAGTACTACTCCTACCACGACGACTACTACTAGTATTACAACTACAACTACAACTACTACTACTGCTATTACTATGACTACTACTACACCACTACTACTACTACTACTACTACTACTACTACTACTACTACTACTACTACTACTACTACTACTACTACTACTACTACTACTACTACTACTACTACTACTACTACTACTACTACTACTACTACTACTACTACTACTACTACTACTACTAACTAATACTGCTAACTAATACTACTGCTACTACTTCTACTACTATTGCTACTACTGGTAATTGCTAGCCTTCAACTGCTGGTGTCTGCTTCAGCTAGCCACCAAAACTGTCAGGATTGCAGCCTGTGCTGCATCGGAGTCGCTTGCCGCCGTGTGATTTCAATTGAGCTGTAAAGAATGCGCTCCGCGATCCTCAGACTATTGCGCCTTGTCCCAGAATCCGCCCCTCGTGCCTTCTCTTCGCTCTCGCTCTTATCATCTTTCTCCTTCTCCTTCTCTTTGCTTTTGGTATCCTGAACAGCAGCCGGCTGCAGTTAGTACATGAACAGGCACACGCACAGAGCGAGAGAGAGAGAGATGCACGCCAGAACAAGAAAGTGTCTGCTGCTTCTCTCAGCAAAAAGAACGCGTACCTTCCTCCATGCTTTCATTGATGCATGATGCCCCTCAATGGCTCGCCTCTAAAAGGTGTCAGTAAAAGACCAAGCATCCAGAGCAAGGATGTTCTGATTGACCCCATTCAGAGCGAAGTGAGGAGACCTTTCATGCGATCTAATTCGATAAGAGAGCGCAAGATATGAATCAATTCCAGAACCAGCAAGTCTCATGCGATGCTCTGCCAAAAGAGCATAATTATCTATAAAGTATTCGCTGCTATCACAATTGTGAGGCACGAGTTTCCTCGTGTCAGCGCTTTCACTGCGGCTTCAAGCTCAATAGCGTGGCAAGAGATGTTTCTTAGATTCTTGATCCGATATAAGGTCCTTGAGGAAAACCACCACTTGAGACTTGCAGCGGGACAATGCCAGCGGACAGCGAGAAGAAAACTGCATAAGAACCGTGCGAGACATCACTTGTTCTCTGTGATTGCTGAGATACTCCGACCAAGTTGTTCCCGTTCTTCCTTTACAAAGACTTGCATGTATCCCAGTATTTTCACATATCAGTGGAGCAAGGAACGAGTGAGAATCGTTCCCTGGAGCTTAGATGGCCAGCCGCCTTCAGACAGCCAGGCTGAGACCGCGCTGGCGTGCTCGGGCTGGAAGAGCACGGTGCAGGTTGCATGCTGTTTCTCACTTGCCAAACGGTCCTGAAAGGACAAGTTGAACCGAAAGAGACCGGGACAAACCAGAGGCCGGCTTCGGGGCCGAAAGGTTGGCTGCCAGCAACGGAAGCTCGGTCAATTAGCGGCACCGCATCTGACGCAGCCGATCAAGAGAACTTCGAAGAGCTTCCGCCTCATCCTCCTCTTTTTTTCCCTCTTTTCTCTTCTCCTCTTTTCTCTTCTCCTCTTTCCTCTTCTCCTCTTTCCTCTTGTCCTCCTTCTTCTTTTCCTGGCAATCACAGCCTAGGGGATGGAAGGATCTCAACCTGCTACCGTTGCATGCAGGCGTCCAACTACTCTCCGTCTCTGTCTGTGTCTAACAATTATCCAACACTCAATGAGGCCAGCCGGTTGGCTGGAAAGCACAATTATGACATTTGTTTCCAGGAGTAGCGTAGCACATTCAAGGTCCCAACATTTGGAAGCACTGGCAATGTTTCCTCAGGGAGGAAGCAATCCCTTGCTGGCTGAACATGGAACTATCAATCTAAGAAACGAGCCCAAACCGAAACGTTGCCTGAAACTATTTGTCTTGCGGCAAATCATCGTACCTGCAAGAAGGAATCTGCAGAAAACATAAAAAGGAGAAGCTGTTGCGCAGTGGAAAATACAATGACCGCTTGCTGCATTCTTTGAACTTGGTCCTACCTTCTCAGGCTCTTCATCGTGCCTCGCACAAACATTCAACAAATATATTTGCTGGCAACAACATTTCTGCAAATGCAGTAGAGAACTGCAAACTAATGGCTCTCCATTGCAAGTCAGAAGAATACAAGGCCCTAGCTCTCGCGTCTCGAAGACTTTTGCCCCATGGTCCGCTCCCGTGACCCCGTGCCCGCCTTCTCCGACCTGGCGGCAAGGAGGGCCCTTTTCGTCCACACAAGCTGGCTTGAGGAAGGGAGATTTGTCCGTGCGTACTCTGCCACTGCAGGTGCGAAACGTCTGGCTGTGCAGTAGTGATCCCTTGCTTGCATTGCTGGCCGCAATCCAACTGGCCAGCGTGTGGAAGACTGTTGAGTGTTGGTTAGAAGCTGCGGTGCGAGTTTAAACAGGAAAATATGCCCCCATTGTCTGAAAGACTTGCTAGTAGCACCTTTTCAACTTGCGAAACGTAGTCCTTGCGGTTCACATCTGTTGGACTTTTGCTACACAAACCCTGAGTGTGCCCACTGTCCAGTAATTATTCAGGTGAGTATCACCCCCTCAGCCGGCCCTCCACTCGACATCCGCGTGCCATCTCTGCCCCTCCCCACTCGGAGGCCGGGCTGCTTGGCTTCCTTGGCCTGTGCCCAACACTCCGCGCTCACCAGTTGGGTCGGGGTATGGCAGGCTTTGCTCACAAGCAATCTACAAGGCTCAGTAGATTTCGCGTCCCCTGATCATTGAATGAAAGCTCTGCATTGTTTAACTTCTAAGGCCCCTGTGTGGCCCTTTCCGAACCTTTCCTTTCAATCACAAGCTGTGGAACTTGAAGCTATGCCCCGCCCCCTGTTGCAAAACACAAAGCAAGTTAAATAGTCCCAATTGACAGCAGGCACCGTGAAAAGAACTGACAAAGGTCTGGCAGAAGATTGAAGGGCAGCACGGCGAATGACTCAAAAAAGAAGGCCTACCCTCTTCCAACAAAGCGTCCAAGTCGCAAATCATGACTGAGTGTCCGCCGCACTGCGTAAATCTATTGCTCGACGAACGATTCATGCAAGGCAATTTCCTGATTCAATCCATGCATAGCTTTTTGGGCAGCATGGTGCTGCGCCGGAGCTCTTGTCACCCTTGACACGACTTCCACCAACCAGTGAGAAACGGTCGTCACATCCAATCACCTTCTCCACTAACAGCCACGCGTCTGTTCGGCGAATCGGGGAAGATCCGCTCACCCAATAGGTTTCGTGAACATGGGGAAGTTGCAGGCACGGAGTTTTCTTTCTCCTGTCCTTTGGGGACACGGATTGTCTTCGGGCGATTCTCCAATGCCTGGCCTCAGAAGCGTTGTCCGTCTTGGACCTTGGCCGCGCAACAAGGCTCGAAAGGAACCAAAAAAGAAAAACCCAAAAAACCGCTTGTACCGCCATCTGGCTGATGGACCAGTTGTATCGCAGCAAACTTCTTCCCACGGAAGCAAAAAATCGTTGTGACGGAAGGCAGGACCGGCACAACACCAAAACCCTATGCCATGCTCAGCTTCCTGGCCCGCGTATAAATGTGTTTTTTGGAGTAATTACCACGTGCTCCAGCCAGCACTGCTCGTGTGATTTCACATGTTTCCCAAACGCGGTCTGGTTGGAACCTATGCGTTGGCACATTCGAGCCTTGGGTGAGGCATCAATCCCCAAGGCTTCGAGAAACATGCGTTATGTCTAGATAGCCTGTGCCTTGCCAAAACACCGGTGCCGTCGTGCCGACAATCCTGCACAAAGACTTCGAGCCACAATCACGGGCCAGGCATTCACGAGCCGATGTGTTTCTTCTGGTCCCATCCGAAGCCTTGCTTTGTGCCTGCTTGATCCTCTGATCCCTGGCCCCTCTCAGCTCCCAACGCCTCTGGTGCCTGCGCAAAGAGCCGCGCCCACTCTGCGAGAGTTTGCGAAAAGTTACTTTGCGGCTTCGGTGTCTGGAAAACAGGTTGGATGCGGTTTTTGTGGATCCACCCCTGTAGGGTGTTAAAATAGTACAAAAAGAGAACTAACATGGAACCTACAGGGGAAGAACAGGCGAAATCAACAAAAGGCGAATCCAAACCGTTTTCTAGAATCTGTGTGTGTGTGTGTTGCTTCTGTGGGCGACCATGGGCACACAGCAACCTGTAAACAAGAGGGAAAATAGGATCGCAGTGCCAAGTTTGTCTCCATTTCTGAATTTCATCATTTTGGCAAAAGCGCGGTGTGTGTGCCAACCCATCTGCTCTCTGCATTCATCTCTGCCGTGGAAAGGAGTGCCAAAAAATTGCAAGCGTGGGCACTTCTATCCTTAAACTGTCCCTGGGATGCATCAAATATCCAGTGGACAAGGATATGAAAATCCTTTACAACCCAAACCTTTCTCTCATCGGCAGGTGAGGAACCCTGGCCCTTTCCAAACCCTCGCCGCCTCTGCAGGCTCTGGGGGAGGCTCCGGCGGCCTTGGTGGGGGAAGTTTCAGCTTGTAGAACTTCAGCCTCTGGTACCACTACTCACTCTGAGTATCGGTCCTAGGATGCTACACGCACATGAGTGTCCTTTGGAGCTGGAACCCGTTCTCTAGAACACGTTTAGTGCCGAGTCTTCGTGAAGGCCAGTGCATGGCTTTGACCAAGTAGCGTGTACAGGTGTTGCTCACTACTCACACCGGCCATGGCGAACTTAGGTGGCCAACAAGGGTCACAAAGACGTCCAACAAGCGTCGGTCTTGACCGTGATTGGCATGCAGCCAGCTGGGGCATGCAACTGGTCAGGCACAGTTTCATGGAAGGCAGAGGATGTGCAGCAAGAATAGAACCTTCTGAGAAATATCAGACACGTCGAGTTCAGCACCTATCTAGCTCAGAACATCCCCCGGCAGTACTTCCAAATGGATATGTCCTTGCACAAATAGCTCCTGCTGAGTTTGGTCTCTGCAGTTGTGGGACGTTGCACATCGAGAGGATAGACAGGGAGGAAAGACCACAAGCATAATGACGAAGAAACCTCGGCAAATAAACATTGGAGTAACACGGGCGTTTGGAGGTCTAAAGACCAACGTGGGATGTAAACAAGCAGTTGAGATTGCGTGATGTACAGTGTGCCAACAAAAGCCAATAGGGCACAAAAGTATCTGCTCCATCCGCTTCCCTCCCCCTCAAACCCATCAGCGCCCATCGCAGGTTTGTGCTGCTGGTTGGGGACCACTGATCCGCGGCCGGAGCTGGACTCCACCAACACGGGCTGAGCGCCACGCTCCGCCGGTGCCTGGCTGAGTGCGAGGCCCATGAAAGCCTGAGTTGCATGCGACACTTCCACTTCCTTTAGGCTTCCCCTGGAGGTGATAGGCATTGCATGATTTTGAAGACAGCGATACTGTAGTGCGAACAAAGACCACCACGCTCCCACCCTCCCACTCTTCCACTCGCAAAAGATTTCACCTCGAACAGGGAACTTCCTTAAGTGAGTGTGCAAAGGCCCGACGAGCAAACGCCCCCGTTTGAGGACAAGGCTTCCGTTCTGCGCTCGGACATTGGCAGGGGGTGATCCGCAGACCTTACCCCCACCTCCGCAGGCTGCTCGGGATTGGCCTGCCAAGAGATCGACACTCGACGCGTTCATTTAGGCTCTTCCTGACGTTGATCACGAGTTGAAAAGGCATGCACTGGCTCAAACAAAGAAGTATACCTGGAATCAGCGGCCTCCAACCCTCAGCCCACCCGCAAATGACTTGGACGCACGTGGACAGAACGGATGGACCAGCCACCGTTCTTTTTCCGGCCACGCGGCCCTGGCCTCCCTCTCAGCTTTGGCCAAGGCCTGAGAACGGATCAAGCCAATTGCTGTGCTCAGCTGCCCTCTCTCCTTAAGGATGACTCCTTGAGGCTCCTTGAAAGTCGTGCTTCGGCATGAAACCCCTATCGTCCTTCGAACAATTGCTCTGCTGACACTGCGTCGCAAGCCGTGGCTATCATGCAGTGCTGCCAAACAAAAATCACAAACGACCTATCTGGTTTCTAAACCAGCATGGTGTTGGAGGGCACAGCTCTGGGCATGTTGACCCTGTGCAGAATTAAAAATCCACGATTGCGTCAACGATGCAGGTTCGATTTCCTTTATTCATTGCCTACGTGTGACACATTGCCGCACGGCATGGCCCCCATGCCCGCCCCATCTGAAGAGCCCGCCTGCGCTTTGGCCACCGCCTCCGCCTGTGCCTTGGCCTCCGCCTGAAGACGAAATGCGCTCGCCTTTCTTTCTTTCTTTTTGTTTTTGCTTGTGCAGGTGTTTCTGTGCGCGCGTGCGCGTGATCTTCTTGGCTGCATTTGCTTTTGAGAACGCTCTACCTTGATCAAGACCGTGCAGGGGGAATGTTTGCGAAATCATTGTTCATCCCACACAACGCACATGGCCATTACAAGGAGGGAAGTGCGGGCTGCTCATTTGGCTCTCTCTTCATGCTTTTCGCGGTGCCACACTTCTGTAGGAGGGGAGCCTTGTGAGGCAGGATAGTTTCAAATGAATGGCTGTTCGAGGTTCATCCGGCTTAGCAAGTAGATTGAAAGACTTGTGGCAACTGCGACACGAAGGTCCTCTTGAAAGCGTGCATCCAGCCTACTTTTGTAGGATGAATCTCAAACACCAAGCTGCTTGATGCCAACATCTGTGTTCTTTGAAGCCCGGGTGGCCCTGTCATGTTGGATACCCTCTCAAGTGAATGTCAGCAACTGCCACGTCAGCCACGAAACTACCGGTGATGCAGTTCATCAAAACCACCGAAACCAGAAATGTGAATGCTCCCGGAGGCCCACGAAGAGTTCAAAGAGTAACCCAGACACATCACAAAATGTCAACTGTAGTAGAATTCACTCCAATCCAGATGTGAGTTCTGTGTATATAGCGTGAGGGACATCACATTCCTTGCAAACAAATGCATGTGTTGCTCCCGGCCCCTTCCCCCCCTTGGCCTCTCTCCTTCTCTCGGCCAACCTGGCCTGAGGGCGCTATCTGCGCTATCTGCGCTATCTGGGTATGTGTCATTCTGCTGTAGATACCCAAGAGACAAAAGTTGTCAGGATGTCAAAACTAGACAACCTTTTCAGGATGTCTTTGCAAGGGAACCAAACAGCAAACCTCCCCAACTTTGATATAAAACACAGCCAACTCTCCATGCAGCAGCTCTCGTTTACAACGCAAACTCGCAGCAGGCCAGATCTTGCACCCTGAGAACTGCAATGGCAAAGCAGTCACTCCACTGCCTATGGCGCTGCACTGTGGCTACTTTTCCTTCAAAGCTCCCAGATCGCTAGAATTTGACAACAAACAGGAAGATCCCAAGCTCCAAACTTTCCTGCCAAGGTTTGCTCTGCTCATGCGCTTCGTTGCTGGCTGGGTTGATACATATGCCTACTTGGTTTCTCTTTGTCAGGTATGCCAGAGCTTGATTGCTTGTCCCAGGGTCTAATCTGCAGAGTTGCTCCCACCAAGGCTTGCGCCTAGCAAGACAGAATTTCAATAAACAAGTAACAAGTGACAAGTACAGCTAGCCCATGCTCTTTCCAACAGTTCTTTCGAGCTCTGTTTGGGGATATCACGCATAGACAAGAACCTCAAATGCGCCGTCACATGTCATGGGAGATAAAAGGTGGGGGGGTGCGCAAACTTACATATCTCATTTGTCACTCCGGCCTGAGCCTTCTTCTCCGCGGCAGCTTTGGCCTGGCAAAAGCCACGGCCAAAGCAAAGGCAAAGTGCACGCGGAGCAACCAAGATAGCTGGCAGGCATGGGCTAAGCAAAAGAACTCCTTGGTCTAGTGAGAGTCTAGTGGCTCTCCCTCGTTATCCAGTTGATTCATGATCAATGTCTGTGTCTGGCGGGGTCGATGTTGCCAAGGGCCAATAAGCTTGTCTCATCTGAAGCAAAGGGATGAAAAGGAAAAAAACAAAAAGTGGAAAGTAGCCTCACTACACAAGAAGATACAAGAAGCCAGTTCAAAAAGGCAACTGTTGCTTGATCCGGCCTCTGCAGCAGCCTGCGCCTGCTGCTGCGCTGCGGCTATGACCTGCGCACCGCTCCGAGCTGCCCTGGAATGGCTCTCATAGAATACCAAATCAAGCCCTTGACAGCTGCTGTTGTGTGTGTGTGTGTGCATGCTTCGATTCGCTGAAGCACTCCAACGTGAGTTGCAACACTTTGATCAAAATCATGATAATATACTAATTGATCACCGCCGCCGAACGGATGGAGGTGGGAGAGGCCTTGCCAAATCCAATGGATGCTCCAAGATGGCAAGTGTTCAGGAGTGCAAGGGCACAGGAGTTGACTTCAAACTCATGATGGTTCCCACGGACATGGCATTCAATATTGACCGCTTCTCCTCCGCTTCTCCTCCTCCACGGCGCGCACAACCCCCATTACAACACTCAATCACCTCGCCTGGGCTTGCGCCAGCATCTGCGCCTGCGCCAATTGCGCCACCTGCGCTTGCGCCAGCGCCTCGGTCTTCCGAAGCTCAGAGGCATGACCAAACAGAAAAACAAAGAAACTGCCG
>CAUJNA010002112.1:1597996-1642996 GCA_963377175.1 Effrenium voratum
TCCGCTCCTCCCCGCTACATATGACACGAGAACGTATAAGGCTTGGAAAATAGACAGGGGTACACCCCATTTGACCTTCCCTGAATATAGGCCAGGTCCCACCAACTCAAAAAGCCTATTCGAGGAGGATCGGACGACTCACGCCCTGCAATTGCTCAGGAAGCGTGCCGACACCACTCAGGAACACCGATCCCAAGCCCTCACAAAGCGTATAGGCGCCGGGCGCCCATCAGCGGCACCGGATGTCCCTGCGCAGAAAGCCAAAGGAGGCGGGTTTCACGCAATGAATTGGAGAACGATCTATGTACATGTACACACATACATGAATACAATCATACATTGCACTGTACTGCACTGCATTGCATTGCATTGCATTGCATAGCATTACATTGCATTGAATTACGTTGCATTGCCTTTCATTACATCACATTCCATTACATTGCATTGCATTGCATTGCATTGCATTACATTACACTACATACATTTGTTATACACACAGACATAACATAACACAACAGAATATAACATACCACACCATAACATACGTACGTACATTACATTACATTACATTACATTACATTACATTACATACATACATACATTACATACGTACATTACGTAGGTACATGCATGCATGCATGCATGCGTGCATACATACATTACACACATACATACATACATACATACATACATACATACATACATACATACATACATACATACATACATGCATACATACATACATTACATACATACATACATACATACATACATACATTACATACATACATACATACATACATACATACATACATACATACATACATACATACATACATACATACATACATACATACATACATACATACATACATACATACATACATACATACATACATACATACATACATACATACATACATACATACATACATACATACATACATACATACATACATACATACATACATACATACATACATACATTACCATACATACATACATACATACATACATACATACATACATACATACATACATACATACATACATACATACATTACATACATACATACATACATACATACATACATACATACATACATACATACATACATACATACATACATACATACATACATACATACATACATACATACATACATACATACATACATACATACATACATACATACATACATACATACATACATACATACATACATACATACATACATACATACATACATACATACATACATACATACATACATACATACATACATACATACATACATACATACATACATACATACATACATACATACATACATTACATACATACATACATACATACATACATACATACATACATACATACATACATACATACATACATACATACATACATACATACATACATACATACATACATACATACATACATACATACATACATACATACATACATACATACATACATACATACATACATACATACATACATACATACATACATACATACATACATACATACATACATACATACATACATACATACATACATACATACATACATACATACATACATACATACATACATACATACATACATACATACATACATACATACATTACATACATACATTACATACATACATACATACATACATACATACATACATACATACATACATACATACATACATACATACATACATACATACATACATACATACACATACATACATACATACATACATACATACATACATACATACATACATACATACATACATACATACATACATACATACATACATACATACATACATACATACATACATACATACATACATACATACATACATACATACATACATACATACATACATACATACATACATACATACATACATACATACATACATACATACATACATACATACATACATACATACATACATACATACATACATACATACATACACACACATACATACATACATACATTACACTACCCTACATTACATTACATTACATTACAATACAATACATTACATTACATTACACACATACATAGATTACAATACATACCTACATACATTACATACATACATACATACATACATTACACTACAACCACTACATTGCATTACATTACATTACATTACATTACATTACAGTACATTACATTACATTACCATACATACATTACATTACATTACATTACATTACATTACGTTACGTTACATTACATTACATTACATTACATTACATACATACTTACATTACATACATACATACATGCCATACATACATACATACATACATACATACATACATACATACATACATACATACATACATACATACATACATACATACATACATACATAACATACATGCATACATACATACATACATACATACATTACATTACAATACAATACATTACATTACATTACATTACATTACATACATACATACATTACATACATACATACATTACATACATACATACATTACATACATACATACATACATACATACATACATACACACATACATACATACATTACATACATACATACAGACATACATTACATACATACATACATGCATTACATTACATTGCGTTACATTACATTACATTACGTACATACATACATACATTACAGTACACTACATTGCATTACAGTACATTACATTACATTACATGAATACATACATACATACATTACATTACATTACATTACATTACATTACAATACATTACATTACATTACATTACATTACATACATACATTACAATACATACATACATACATACATACCATACATACATACATACATACATTACACTACACTACATTGTCTTACAGTACATTACATACATACATACATTACATATGTACATTACATAGGTACATGCATGCATGCATGCATACATACATACATACATACATACATTACATACATACATACATACATACATACATACATACATACATACATACAGACATACATACATACATACATACATACATAACATACATACATACATACACACATACATACATACATACATACATACATACATTACATACATACATTCATACATACATACATACATAACATACATACATACATAACAAGCATACATACATACATCACATACATACATACATACATACATACATACATATATACATACATACATTACATACATACATACATTACAGTACATACAGTACATTACATACATACAAACATACATACATATACATATACATACATACATACATACATACATACATTACATTACATTACATACATACATACATACATACATACATACATACATACATACATACATACATACATACATACATACATACATACATACATACATACATACATACATACATACATACATACATACATACATACATACATACATACATACATACATACATTACATTACATTACATTACATTACATTACATTACATTACATTACATTACATTACATTACATACATACATACATACATTACATACATACATACATACATACATACATACATACATACATACATACATACATACATACATACATACATACATACATACATACATACATACATACATACATACATACATACATACATACATACATACATACATACATACATACATACATACATACATACATACATACATACATACATACATACATACATACATACATACATACATACATACATACATACATACATACATACATACATACATACATACATACATACATACATACATACATACATACATACATACATACATACATACATACATACATACATACATACATACATACATACATACATACATACATACATACATACATACATACATACATACATACATACATACATACATACATACATACATACATACATACATACATACATACATACATACATACATACATACATACATACATACATACATACATACATACATACATACATACATACATACATACATACATACATACATACATACATACATTACATTACATTACATTACATTACATACATACATTACATACATACATACATACATACATACATACATACATACATACATACATACATACATTACATACATACATACATACATACATACATACATACATACATACATACATACATACATACATACATACATACATACATACATACATACATACATACATACATACATACATACATACATACATACATACATACATACATACATACATACATACATACATACATACATACATACATACATACATACATTACATACATACATACATACATACATACATACATACATTACATACATACATACATACATACATACATACATTACATACATTACATACATACATACATTACATACATTACATTACATTACATACATACATACATTACATACATACATACATACATACATGTACATTACATTACAGTACATTACATTACATTACATTACATTACATACATACATACATACATACATTACACTACATTACATTACATTACATACATACATTACATGCATACATACATACATACATACATTACATACATTACATTACATTACATTACATTACATTACATTACATTACATTACATTACATTACATTACATTACATTACATTACATTACATTACATTACATTACATTATGTTTTGTGCATTACATTACATTACATTACATACATACACAAACACATACATTACATTACATTACATTCATACATACACATGCACACATTACACACACCCATACATAACATAACATAACATAACTTACATTCATGTGCACACACATGTTGCAACATGTTTCGTAGCAGCATACAGCATATTGATAAAGCGGATTTCCCAAATTGTGCCACGAAACCTTGCTGCTCAGAACGCAATTTCATCAACTGCATGTCGCGCCGTGTGTGCGTGTGTTTGTGTGTGTCTTTGCCATAACTTTTCAGCACAGGCCCTGAAAACCACCAATCCTGCCCAAAGCACCCTCAGAGCGACATTGACAAATGGCTTTTCTGGGCAACACTTCTGTAAGGCACTTCTGACCGAAACTTGCGTTCGGTACTTCTCTCCGAGAATGCGCGCGATACCACGCCTGCGCTGCAAGACAAGCACCCCAACTCCACATCCATCACCGGCGAAGCAGATTTTGCGCACGAAAACGTCTCATGCAGCACACATGTAGCCAAAGCAAATTGCCTGCTGAAAAATCCGCTGTGGAAACGCAACAACATTGCAAAGCCAAAACGGTTCGGGATTGTGGCACCAGAATGATGTTTGGATTTTGTTGCTCAACTTAAGGCTCGCAGCAAGGGGAAAATGACACTTGAGGCTTGAATTCGCGATTGCAACATAATTGGAGGGCAGCAAATCCTGTTTTATCTCGGAGCCCGCGCCCACCACGCGCACCCAACCACCGACCCACCGACCCACCGACCCACCGACCCACCGACCCACCGACCCACCCCGCACCGGCACTGCCAATGGCGCGGCTGGGGCGGGCAGCGCAGGCGCCGCAGGTGCCGCGGGCGCCATTGGCGGTGGGAAACCTGGCTCAGCCGGAAGCGGCAAACAGGCTGCCAAAAGCAACCCTGCCCTGCGCTACCTTTGAATCGAAAACTAAAAATGTAAAAGTCGAACCAGATACGAAGCAGCGAACCCGAACACGAGCGGCTGAAAACGATGTGTTGGTTGTTAGCAAAATATAAATGGCCCTTTGTCTCAGCGTCTCCAAGCCCTTGTGAAAGCCCTCGCTCCCTTTCCTCAGCGCCCACTGAGGAAACGCGCCTGGTGGCGGCGGGGGCGCCTAAGATGGGTCTGGTGTTTCGCGCTTGCCCAAAGCACACCGCTTGGGGAAGTTTGCCTGGCTGTTCGATTCGACACCCTATCCGAAGCTTTCCAAAATCTGCGATCCTAAATGGCGGCTGTTTCAGAGCAAAGAAACGTCAACCAACCATTGGTAGTATGGGCAACTTGGGGGCAGCTACTTGCTCCCTTCCTCTTTGAGATTTTGCATGAGCAATGGCCATCCTTCTTCTAGGCCCACCGCCCAAGCTGCCTTGAGATAAGAACTGCTGCCGTCTGGCCCCAGAGACAGCTCAAAAGCTGTGCCTTCTCCAATCATGGCCGCCGCTCCTTTCCTAACCATAAGCTGATGGCCCAATGCTTCCTGCCCTCATAATAATGCAATTGTCTCTATAACCTGTAACCCATACTGGTGACTGGGCGGACGCACACTCTCTGTTTTCATGCAAGTCAACCAAAAGTTCCAGCTCAAACTGCCCAAAGCCATTTCAAATCACAAGCCTCACTCCCCGTTTCCTCTATCTGAAAGAAAAGGGTCGAGCGCAAAGGATTCCTTCCCGACTGGAAAACGAATCAGGCACCAGAGAAAAGGTCTCTAATTTGCTGAGTACTCCTGCGAAAAGAGGGCACGCAGTCGTTCCAAGAGAACACTGTCAGATTCCCTGTCCTTGACGCAGAGAACATGCCTGTACACAAAATATCGCGAACCACTTCAAAGTGTCCTGAACACCCACGAATCGATTGGCAACTTCAACTTCCCGGTGGGGTTGCTGACAATGTGATCCCCAGCCCAGAAAGAGCTCCCACTTTTGTCACCCGCCGGGTTGCCGGTGGCGGCATGCCCCTCGGGAGCGAACTGTGCGCACCGTCCAAACTATTGCACCTGCTACTTCCTGCTGTCATGAGGTCTCGGTGTGCAATACTTTAAATGTTCATTGTTCATGGCATCCTGTCCTGAGTGCATGAAACTGGATTAGACCCCCTTAAAAGAGTGGCATCCAGTCTTCGTATGTCAGCGGGAAGGGTCAGGGCACCCTGAAAAGGCTCCCAAACTGATCAGAAGTGGCTCAAATTGGCCCTCTGGTTGTGGTTTTGCGGGAACAGAAGGGGCCCATGCGTGTTCACGCCATGGGGTGGATCACCGGTTTATTTGCTGCTGCAAGTTGATCGCCAAATAGCCACCAACGGGGCAATCCTCCCTTCCAAAGGTTGTGACAATCTCTTGACCTAGCCACAAGACGCATCCGAATGACAATTCTCAATTGTCAACAAGTACACAAAAAAGAATCTCTCGTAGATGCTGTGACTCTGAATGGAGTGGGAAGATTGATTGCTGCATATTTGAATGACCTCCCCAATAAGCATTCAACTCAGCTGCTCAAATTCAACATGTACCTTCGATCTCCTAACGCCGGTGTCTGGCGTGTGAATTGAACGTCAGGTAGTTGATGAGTGCTGCAGCCTTTACACCACTTCCTGAGACCAGCGCAGCCTTGTGGATACGGCTGGGGGAGAAACCCAGTACATAGAACACTACCAAGTACATACCAAAATCATAGTGCATCGGGAATCCTGGAATCTGAGCTATGAAATGGGACAGCCACAATAAGACTGCAAAAAATATCAACGTCGTATCGAAATCGGAAAAGTCAAATCTGCCCTGGCCAGGGCATGCCAGGGACCTTCAAATGACTCAAATACCTTCATCGTCCATGGTTCATTTGATGTCCTGTTCAAGGTTTGAGGACCATTCCTGGCACAATCAACTCCAAATAACCAGATGTCCTAGCGGCTCCTGAAAACCTGCGGTAGCTGGAGTTTGCTACAAAGTGCAGCCCTGTGATATCTCCTTTTCCGCTCCCTTCTCCTGGGTGCCCCGGGCGGAGGAGGCAACCTTGGCGCTCGTGAATTTCACCAAGGTCACGACGGGTTGGGGTAAAAGCAGCCCCCCCAAAATTTGCGCCCCGACCCCGGCACGTTGCAGCAGAAAACAATGGAGCTCTGTGGCCTTTTTCCTATCCTTTCAAATCATTGGGGCCGCCTAGTTGACAAAAGTAGCTTTCCACCCATCTAGCTGACAAGATTAGCTTTCTATTCAAACGTTTGATAAGTTCTAGGTCGCAGAGCAGCAGTGCGTGCTCCACCTACTTTGAACGCGCTAGTGCACCAGGACGGCTGGTGAGAAAGGTGAGTATGGTGTAAATGCCCACTTTGATAATTGAAATATCCCCACCATAACCGGGTTGGCACTTCACCCTCTCTCATTCAAAGACAACGCCTTACATGGCCACTTCCCTGTCACCGTGCACTGTCCCCTGCCCAATTGGTCCCCAGCATCGCCGCTGCACCCGGCTCCGCTCGCAGGAGAGGCGCGCGCAGCCCCACCCAACAGCTTGAGGCGGGCGGGTTTGTGTGACACGCTTCTTACACAAACCACCACTGAAAGGCTGCCTTGTTGCACATCATGACCTTCAGGTTGCTGAATCCTTTGGC
The DNA here is from genome assembly GCA_963377175.1 of Effrenium voratum. Lineage (NCBI taxonomy): Eukaryota > Dinophyceae > Suessiales > Symbiodiniaceae > Effrenium > Effrenium voratum. The sequence continues at coordinate 1,606,384 of CAUJNA010002112.1, forward strand.
TCTTTGGTTTGTCTCTTCAGCTTGGCTTTCGCTTGAGCGAACCCTGTGCCCAGCAGCGAGACCCACTGAAGAAGAATTTGAAGCTAAAGCTGTGCCGGCCGTTTCTGCTCACTTTGTGGGAGAAGCATATATGTTGGAAGGCGGAGGCATCCAAAGCACGCACTACACACTTAGCAGCAGGCATACCGGAATGAGCTCTTTCGTCTATCCTGAAATCCTTGTTGGGCAGGTGTCGTAGTGCTCAACTCGAGCCCCGCAATCTTCCTGGATCCGCCTGTGACAGGTAAGGAACGCAAGGATTATCCAACCCAAAGGTCGTCAGTCCCTCCCTGAACCAGACCCACTGCGCTGGAAAGCGACCCGCCAGAAGAAAAAGGCGACCTGGGGATTCGTGCGGGAAGCGGGGACAAGGCCGGCGGACCTGGATTCCTCTTTTGCCACGCGGAAGGTTTGGCCGTCCCCATGGCTCAATCCAACAGAGAGCAGGTTGGGCGGCATTGAAAACCTGCTTAGACAGAAAACCGAATTAAAAGGGGTGGGTGCTTTATGCATGGCACCCTAGGTGTTTCTTATACCGGCCGGTCAACACTATCCCCCTTTAGACCCTGTGAAACACAACACTTGAAATGAAAGCCGGACAAGACGATGCGAGAAAACCAAATCTGTGTCGGTGTGCGTGAAAAGAGGCGGGGTCCTTTCTCGTTCATGTGCATTGACTTGCAGCCTGCAAACCTCATCTTGGGAAGCCAACAGTTTATGGGAACAAACTTGCCGGTTGCGAATCTCTGGCAAATTCATGCGCCGCATTCCTCATCTTCTTGGAAAATCAGATGGAAAACAATGGACTGGCACTTCAAGGTGTTGGTTTGCCCCTCTTTTCTGCTTTTTAAGCCCTTGCCTACTTTGACACACTTCCAAGTGGAGTCTCTGAATGCGTCTATGCCCAAGCCAGTTGTTTTCCGAGTTTGCCAGAAGAAGAAGATGCATAGTTCTCATCTTTTCTGGAAGCATCGTGATCTGTTCGTGATGTGTTCTGCGTTGGCTTGCTCCAAGCTTTCAGCCACTGCTTCTCCTTGACAACAAAACGAGGGTGCCACTGACCAGCTGGGAATCGATCAATCTGCAGGCCGGAATACCCTTCCTTGGCAAACCAGTCAAGGTTTGAACCATAAGAAGCCCCCGCGACCCCAGAACCCCACCCCCTCCGCCTTCCAAATCTGCAGCGTGCGGTTGTGAACCTTCCCGGAGTGGAGCTGCAGTGAACAAACGTTGTTGGCTCAGAACATGTAGCAAAGACACAGCAATTATATGACTTGCGCCAGGCGTCCTGTGCCCAAGGCAAGCTTGTATGATGTTAAACAGGGGCAAGCATGCCCATGAGAAAAGCTTGTTTCAAGAAGAGCCAGCATCACCTGCAAGAACCCTTTCAAAGCCAGGTCTCATCTCAAATTCGGATCTCAGAGAGAATAGCGCTCTTCAACCTCACCCCTCAACGCAAAGGCTCGGTAAAGAACGGCTTCCTCTCTGTGCTGTTTCACTCTTTCTTTCGGGGTGCATCAGCACAAAGGAGAATGCCTAGAGCCAGGAATTTGCAGCCTGAAATCGCGAATGCGAAGAAAGCCCTCTGGCCCGAGCTCTGGCCCTCGGAGACGGCCTTGCTCGGCTGCCGATTTTCGGCCCCAGCCTGGCCGTCGCAAACGTCCGCCAGGTTCAGCCAGTCGTGGCCCAGGGGCGAGTCCTCGCTGAAGACCTGGCGAGCTCCAGGACTCAAAGGACTCGAAGGGGGTGGCCGTCTGCTGTGGTCGCGGTGCGTCTTGCACGCTGCTTTCCTGGGTTTAAGTGAGGTTTACGCACCAACACTAAAATGGACCATAACAAGTGTACTTCCACAATGGAGAGCAGCCGGTTCGGTCGAGATATTGAAGAGCTCTGTTGGAGATCAAAGCTTCTCTGACGCCAACTGCTAGTGCTCCCAAAAAGCACATAAGAATCCGTTATTGTGTGCCTGGCACACCTATGCACTGCTTTTCTGGCAACCCTAAGAAACCATCCGCTCGTACAAACACACCCAAAGTGGACAACAGGTTGCAATCACGCCATGCCATAGCTCTGTAAACTCAGGTAAGACTCGGAAGAACAAACGAGCGCCTTGATGGATCAAATGGTGTGGCTGTTGCTTGCAAAAAAGCACATCGAGTATTAGCGACACATCATTGTTCTCGAATACTGCGAATGTTATGATACCCAACCAGCAACAAGGAAATTATGTGGTATCGGTAGGTCCGTCTGAAAACCAGTCTGATGGGGTCCTCAGTTTAAGGCATTCATGTCGCCTGGCAGGGCTTACCTTGCAGGAGCCTTCCAAGAGATTGCGAGGAACACGAAATACGGCGTGGCACATGCCACATGTGTGCGTGTGCACAAAACGCGTCTAGCTCTGGAAAAAATCGAGCTTGAAAACAGGAAAGGAGGCCCAAATTCTGGGAACCACGCATAAAAGAAGCGACTGGAAGTATGGCTCTGATTGATGATGGGTATTCAGGGCATGATGGGTACTCAAGGCCGCATTAGCAGCACAGGAGACGCAATGGTTTGCACAAACAAACAAGCAAACAAGCAGGCAGGCAGGCAGGCAGGCAGGCAAGCCAGCCAGCCAGCCAACAAACAAAACAAAGAAACCGCTAGCAAAAACTCACACACATCGGAGATCCTGCCGGTGATGAGCTGGGATTGGAGCAGAAGCTTGTCAAATGCTCAGCGACCGCGAGTATCACTCAACTAAAAGGGCATGTCAAGAATGCGGCACCTTGTTCGAGACGCTCGTTCGCCCTCATGCCCTAACAAATTCAAGAAGCTCCACAGCCCCCAAAGCAAAAGGATCCCTCTCCCCAAGCAAAAGCAGTGCCAAGGCCCCAAGGCCCCTTGGGGCCCTTGGCGCCCCACCTGAAGCCAGCAGAACTTGGCCTGCACCTGGACCTGCCACTCGCGGGTGTTTGCAAGTTTGAACCGAACAAGTCCTTTCTCCGTAAAGCGCCGATGCCAAAAAGTCAAAAGTGATGTTGTGGCGAAAATACAGTACTTGTGAGGTAGCCCCTTCTGCACAAGTTGTGCCAGTAGGTTGGGATGTTCCAGATCTCTTGGATGGTGCAAAATGCAGCTGCAGGAATTCACCTGTCGGTATCAGGAGCTACTTCAAGCAAGCCAGAGACAATTGAATAAGAATCATGCTAGAAGATGCTGCCAAGTGGCTCCAAACATCTTACAAATACAGAATAACTTGATCTGCCAATGTCTGTTAGATCACTGAACTCAACTGAATCAAAGGCAAAAAAGAACAGCAGCGATACGTCATGGCTTCATTCCAAAGCCGCAAGCCTGAAATCGGGCACACTCGCAATCAAGGCCATCAGTTTTGAGTATCCCCGCATTGCCCTTTCCGAAGCCATGTTCCTTTTGATACCCTCTGTCAGGTTTCGTGCTTGTTTTTGGAGGGATGGTTGGAGGTTGCTGCATATTGAATGGCAGTAGGCTGGGCTGGTTGTTGTTTGGTAAGCACCCACGGACCGGCCTGGCCAGACTTGGTAACGCGGCATAGCGCGCAGCTCACGTTCAAGGGCTGATTCCACCTGAGCCAAAATGTGAGCGACTCAGCATCGCGCTTGCTCAAACATGCCAAGTGGGTACATGGCTGTTGCTGCTGGTCAGTCGTTGGAAGCGGTGCATTCTTCCGACTTCCGAAAGGAGGTTTCCCAAACCAGCGAAAGAGCCGCCTCGGAATTTCAATGAGGCGTAATTCCCCTCTCTGAAGACTGGAGCGCCTCCCAGGGCCCAAGAGGATCTCTCCCCAAAGCATGTGGCCGCAGACTGCCCTGTCTAAAACCTGTCGGGTCACAGTTGGCTCGGTGCTATCTGTCGAAAGGCTGGATTGGCACAGAGGCCAGCGAATCTGGAAGATGTCTAAAATCCGCCTGGCACCCAGGTCCCAGCGGTTTGTTTGTCCTGGCATACATGCAGCATCGCTGTCAATCAAGGGCACCTGCTGCAGCCTGCTCCGCTTGTTGCAGTTCTCTACATGCTGAAGGCGGCTGGCCTCGCAGCCTCAAACACAACTCAAAAAATACAACGATCCTGGCGTCAGAACCAATCTCTCTTGAAAGCTTGGTGTCGGAGCCTACATGGTTAGTGTACATCAATTTGCTTCAACTCAGATTGGCTCCCACCCAAGAAAACAAGGATCAAGGTCCACAAATGGACGGCGCCCGTCATTTGCAACCCCTCCCCTGCATGCTTTCTACAGGGAAGTTGCCCAACTCCGTCTGCCTTCCAGCCCAAACCTCTCGATCCAAAGTAGGCAACTCGCACGCTTCTAAAGCCGTCACTTTCTAAAGCACCGTACACTGCGTCCTCGTCTGCCCTCTGGGGCTTTTCCTCCGGCGCCAGGACACGCCACGTGCGCCCGCCCCGCTGTGCAGCCCGGCTCTGCGCGGCCCCGTTGCACCGGCGCGGGCTCCGTGGACACGCACTGGGCGGGAAGGTTCCGATTTGGCGATGCGCTGTCAAACCGGCGGTTTTAGCTTTTGAGTTGGTTGCCTGGTTGTCCGCTGGCAAATAGTAGCACCCAGTTTTACTGCGTGATGTTGATGCTCGGCTTCTTTCCTTAATAGCACTTGCGAGTCATTTCACGGCTGCTCAGCCCGAACCAGTCAGTCTATTTGTTCCATACACAGGTGCAAGGATTCCCCATAAACAAATCTAAATGATACCCTAAAGGATACCCTGCTACACCTGTGTCGTTGTTTGTCTGAAGGCCTCGCCTCCGCCTGCTACGACCAATCTCCAACCTCCACACTGAAGCCACCGCATGCCGTCGAGCCTTGACACCCTTCTTCCAGGAGACCACCAGGGTTCGGCACCTGAGGGAGGCTTTCTGTGCTGCAGGTCTGAAAGTCTAAAAGGTCACGGGGCCTGTGGGGCGCTGATCCAATGGGTGCTTCGCAAAAGTGCTGTTGTTGTTGTTGTTGTTGTTGTTGTTTTTTTTTTCTTTGTTTGTTTGTTTGTTTGTTTGTTTGTTTGTTTGGTTGGTTGGTTGGTTGGTTGGTTGGTTGGTTGGTTGGTTGGTTGGTTGGTTGGTTGGTTGGTTGGTTGGTTGGTTGGTTGGTTGGTTGGTTTGTTTGTTTGTTTGTGGCCGTCAACCCCTGCGTTTCCGTCTTCCTTCGGCCCGGACCAGGAGGGCACGTTCGTGGCCTCGTGCACCAGCACACGGAAGTCTGTGTGAACCTGGGTCGCCAGACCGTAAGCCGTGAGACCACGAGATGGGCAAAGTTCACATCAGGCAGAGCCCCGTTCTCTCCCGTCTGGTCAACCAAATGAAAAGCTGCGCTTTCCGTGTTTCAACTTTTGCTGTAAATGCAAATTGGCAACCCTCAACTTGTCTCAGTCTGAACTCTTTATGTGGGAAGGATTCCCCAATTGGAGGGCCAAGCGCCCTGAGCCTTAGTGCATTCACTGGTGAAAAGAGGTTCCATGACTGAATGGTCCACCAATTGCTACAACGATGAGCCACTTGCCGGAAGGGCATTAAATGGAGGCCAAGTTCCGCTGGCTTTGGACCCTGGGAAACCCAGCCAGTGTCTAAGTGAGAGTCCATGCCGAATGGCTCTTTGGGTTTGGAGTGTGGAACTGAACCCATCTGTTCAACGCTCACCTTTTTTCCCCTACGAGGACCCATGCCCTCTGCGATGTGGACCTGAGCCCCCTGCCACACCGAAGGCGGAGGACCTCGCCGCGTTGACAAAGATCAGCCCCTCTCTTCAAATGCCGGAATTATTCATCAGGAAAATGCAACGATGTTGGTGAGTCTCCGCGTGTCCTTACTCTCAATTGCCCCCGAAAGTGCTGCGCATCCCAGCCGAAATCAGAAGGTGCATCCAGCCCTCACACAGGAGAGCAAATCAACACTGAAGAGGAGCAAGAAATCCAATCATGAGATTTCAAGTTGCAGGCCCTGCTAAGCTGGCCTGGGTAGGACATGCGGCAACTCCCCCACCAAAGAAACTTGCCACTCAGCCAAATCCCCGGCTCAGGCATATAACAAAGCCTTTGAAATTCCACCATGCACCCTTCGGAAAGAAACACGCTGATATGAGATGTTTGCAACATGGCAATTCGTTATAGTGCCAAACCAATGTGGGTGCTGCCGTTTTGCAAATCATTAGCTTGTGCAACTGCCCAGTTTGACAACTACCCTGGCACGTCACTATACCATGACGTTCTGCTATATACCATACTATACAAATTCGTAAATATATCAACAAGAATAACTATTGTCATCACGACTATGATAGTTGTCATTCTATCATGAACATAATCATAAGCAGAGAGAGAGAGAGAGAGAGAGAGAGAGAGCGAGAGAGAGCGAGAGAGTGTGTGTGAAGCATCCATTCGCTTGAGTCCCGAACCCCCCAAACCCGACTTGCCGACTTGCCAGCGTCGGGCAACGACCCGCTGGGCGCCCAAGCCCGAAGATCCTCGGAGGCAAGAGAAGTTAAAGAGTTTAAGAGGCAAGAAACCTTGGAGTCCCGGTTTTGAGAATACGCTAAGCCTGAAACACGGCTTTTGAAGCTATACTACAGGAAGGAACTCACAAGCACATGTCCAAAGAATCAGGCCAAGAGGGGCATGTCTCATTATTTGCTCCAAGATGTGTTTGGCTCCGCGTTGGGATCCCACAATCCGAACTGATCTGTCGGCCTTGTTGAAGATCTGATTCAAGGTCTGCGCGGCAATCCTTGACAATCAAGCGCGGCAAGTGCCGTGCTACCTAAAGAACCATGCCGCTGGCGATGTCCAAGCACGTGCCCTAACATCTAGAGGCAAGCGGCAATTCCACCAGAGCGAACATCAAAGCAAATATCTAGCTCTATCATAAATCGGATACACGACGATGCATACATGTATCGAGCAATACAATAGCTCGGAGCTCAACTTGCAACACAAAATGTCTGTCGGACGTAAACAAGCCACAAATACGCCCCAGGACACTGCAACACGGTTCAATCCCTACCCGGGAACAGGAGCTGTGGGCCGTTGCTGCCCAATCCCGCGCCAGTTGCTCCCGAGCCGAGCCACGCATCCATTGGTAGTGAATCCGCCGCTAGCAGCGGCGGTGACTCAAAACCGGGCTCAATTGTTTTTTTTTGGCGTGGGGGCCTCCCATGGCAAGGCAGCTTGTTCTGAATGAGGCAGTCACAAAGGCAAAACAACTGCTTGACTTGACTTGGATAAGCTGTCAGCTGATCACCCCAGCAGATCTGATACCATCCTCATACCTCCTCTGGCCATGCTCGTCCATGGAGGCTGGCTGGCGGGAAAGCGCGCGATTTGTCCGTCCCCGCCCATCATCAGCAACACCAGTCCGTGACATAGCCATTGCAGTGCTGCAGCAGGATTCTGTAGTGTTTCGATAAAATATCGCTCCGCCGAATGGACACTCACTCAATCAGCCCAACTTGGGCAATAACTGGCTATAACTAACAATTGCTGGGATCACCTAACAGGGCAATCGTGGGTGCGCCCACCGAATGCCATCCAAGTAAAGATTTGGGTACGGGCACCGCGTATGTATCCTATGAGCTTGTTTGCAGGCCTCATCCACCTGTTGCACAACGTGACAGTCTGCCATGCCACCCCCCAAACCTGCCCAAAAACCGACGGATCCTTTGGATGTTGCTTCAGCTAACTAGTTTCGGGGGCCCTTGAATGCTGCGAGTCAAGCGCCTGTTTCACTCTTATACATCCAGAAAAGCTGATCCAGCACGAAGCCCATGGCTCGGATGGCCCTTGGGAGCCGGTGCATTCTCTCTCCCCTCACCCCGTCAAGTGGTTGAGGGGTCCGTCCGGCTGCCACTCCAACATGCACGAGCTCAAGCCACATTCAACAGTGGCCAATTCTTTAAGGGCTCGTCTTGCTAAGCACCAGCGCCCTCCTCCCTTGAAAGGTGTTGGACCACAAAAAGCGGAGTGAGCTCGCGGTTGCATGATTCTTTTCACAATGTTGTTCCTTGGGAATGGAAGGAAAAGCATGTCCCCCAATAACGTGGGGCGACCCCTTCCACATCAAGCAGGTAAAAAGAAAATCTGGGTTTTTCTATGACGTAGTTCCTGGATTTCGCAATCCTGCCCTCCCGAATCGCCGATGGTACACCTCTCTTTTTCTTCAGCAGCTGGCAGGCACAGTCCAGCTGCGACATCAGCGCATTGACCTGATAAGGAGTGTTTTTGCAAAAATAATGCGCAACCTCTTCGTTCCTTGGAGCAACTAAACTCAACAGAACAACGAGAACAAAAACCTTCGGACAGCTGGGCTGGAAACGAAGGGAATAACTCGGCCATGATGGGCTGATCCGAATGGTGGGAGGCGGGTTGGGAATTGGAACGGCTCATCGCAGAATGAGGACTCTTCCGAACAGATTTCTTCCTCTGGATGAATTTCGAAGCCAGCCAGAAAACGAGCTATCTGCTCGTGTGCTGGCCATCCTTGCTGGTCCGCCAAGCCCACCGAAGCCGCCGAAGCCGCCAAAGCCGCCAAATCCTCCGACACCCCGCAATACCCCGAACGCCCCAGAAGCCATCGCCTGCAGCCAACGCCCCTGCGCCCAGCAGATGCTGCAGCAGGCCGCGAGGGCCAGGCAGTTGGCTGCCTGCGCTGAAGCCGTGTGCACCAGTCGTTGAAGGCAGGGAACCTAGACACGCACAGAATCAAGTTTGGTCCTTGCTGATATGCCATTTGGAATCATTGTTAAGATCTGATACTTATGGCGGAACATTCCAAGCCCCAATAGTCCAATCAACCTGATGACGGGCTCCATAACCCCACTGCCGTTCGACGGTGTCAACCTGCTCCAGAACGGTTGTTCCCAAAAGGGCCCGTAGCCTGGGCAAGGTTGGCTTTGCTTTCTATGCCCCAAAACCAAGTCATCCTGTCCAACCCCACAAGCACAAAAACACACACACACACACACTCACACACTTAAATCCCACAACGGCCGGACACGAAGTTCGAGTAGATCGAGCAAGAAGGAGAGGGGCAGATTCGAGACAGGCTTACGTGTATTCTGAAGCAAAAGCAGAAACATCACACAGCCAGTGGTCAGTAGTATCAACAAAGACGAACATCACAATTCTGGCTCAAAGCAGGTGCGTCACCAGGCGTCCCTGGTGATGTCCTCAGGCCACTGTGGAGAGCTTTGTTAGATGGAGCTCCACAGGCCTGCTCCATCCCCCTGCTGAAGTCGAGAAGTAAATAGTTGGTCCCAGGATCTGGGACTCCGCGCACACACACACACACACACGCCCCCGAAGGGGCTGTTTTCACCGCGCGAAGAGCTCCGAGCCGTGGGTGAGAACATGGGCGCTCTCTCACTGGACGTTGTTCAGCCACACACCCCATGTCAAATACGAGTCCATCAGGCACCGAAGCATCCAAACGTGCAGGAGGCGGGGTAACAACTGGCACATCAAGCCGTGTGCGCAGAGCAGACGCCGTTGACGGACAGAGACATTGCCACCCGACGGTGGTCCACTCGCGATAGTACCAAATTGGCGTACGGTCATCCAACCAAGTAGCCGTAGGACTCGAAGAAGGAGTAGCCAGCTGTCTCCAGTTTACGATCCTCCACTGACGATAAACCAGGGGATGTGAAATTAAATCATCCTGCGCCTCATCCCATTTGGCCCAGGAATGTGGAATGTAAACCCGCACCCATTCAGTTGGCTCATGATCATCCGCTATGCGATAGTGCTCGACAAAAGGCTCAGCGCGCGACATGGCAGAAAGAGAGAAACGCAATGTGAAACGAGATCTAGACTCACCACTGGCTCAAACTACAAGTCAGACCATCACGCAGACAAAGCCCTCAACACGAGACGGGATGGCCAACATGAAAGAGTGAACGAGAGTCTATTTCCTCAAGCAGATTCCATGAATCCCGAGCTACCTACAGACTTAGAGATCGTTGTTGGTCAACTGCTGGTAGATGGACCACGCCAAGCGCGCGACCTTCTCCTGAATGCCAAATCTGGATGCCAGCGATTTGTACTACTCGTAGCGAGCTTTGGTGCCCTTCTTGAACGTTGCAAATTGTGTGAGCTGATCTTGTGTCCAATACTGAAAATCTTCTCCAAGCTGGACTTCTATATGGGGATCGTATGTAGTGCGTCGAACATGATCCTTACGGGAATTGCGTCGAGAGCGGGACCTGGATCGGCAGGACCTGGGACGTGTGTTCAGGTTCGGTGCGATCGGAGGTGGTAGATCAAGCGTACGATGAAGGCCAGCTGGACCAAGCGATGAGTGGCACCGATTGATAGAGTGGGCGTGCCCGTGCTGAGGATGTCTGCCCCGTGTTGACGTGGGCGAAGAACCGCGTGGCACGGGAGTAGAGCGGCGCCTTGCTGACACTTCCCCATCGTTGCGTCGACCTGGGTCAACTTCATCAGGAGGATTGCAAGCAAACCGAGGCGAGACATGGAGGGTCCGCGGATATCCTGCTGCACGTATGTTATCCAGAGTTGCGGCGATCTGGCATTGGAAGTTGATTAACCGGTTGAACAAGGCAGCGACGAGCTCGTCAGGCAGGAACATGATGATGTAGACACGATAACTTGAGCCGGATCCTATCTAGATCAAATCGAATGCTACTAATTTCATGCGCCCACAACACTCCTCAACTTACGCAAGGCAAACTATTTTCTTCACAGTACGTTCGTCTGTCACGACGATCAAGACCAGAAGGCCTTAATCTCGGGCCTGGCGCGCCTCTCCGCAGATGCCAATGATAGTGGCAAGATCTGGACCGTCGTCTTGGGCGATCTTGGCCTGACGGGTGATCCTGGCCTGACGGGCGCACTGCTCTCCACCAAGTTGACCGTGCTGGACCGAGGGGGATCATCGTCGTGGGGTGTCACAGTGTGCGTCGTGATAGGCGCTGCAGCTTTGGGAACATGCCGTGTCGACGAAGTGTTGTTGACCGCGGGCTCATTGTGTGGGTTGCGAAGGACCGTAAGGGCAGGTGGGTGTGGCGTCGACGGACGCGGTGTCGAAGGAGGTGGTAAGGGTGGTGGAGCCATCGGTGGTGGCGATCATGGAGGCCAGGTGAGGCACTGAATGCGATGGACCAACATTGCACGGAGATGCCCGACTATACTGGAGCAGTTGCACGATTACATTGATCTTATGGACGATGTCCCGGAGTGGCATCAGCATGTTCTCTCCGTCACTCGCCATGGGATCACAAGCACAAAACAAATAGCAATTATCAATTGACTCAAGCTGTGAGAGAATAACCCGCCCCGAAAGATCCATGTATCAACCATGCACAGTCATGTAATTAATCAGTATCAAACTCAGTCAAGTGCAAGCAAGGTCACGTTTTCCGGAAGACAAAGACAAATCATCCAAGCAATCAACATTCAGCGGCTCAACAAGTGGTTTCGCTACCAAAATAGACACACAAACTCAGGTATAGCCAGAGATGATCGTAGTTTCCGTCTGTTATCTTTGGCGCGCAGCAAATCATGGACATGGGATGCCGCTGTGTCCGCGATGACTCCACCAAGGTATTGACGCATGACCTTGGCGAATAGTGGTGGTACCTCCTACACAGAAAGGTCGATAGCTCCGGAAGCCGCCGTGCTTCATGGCCGCCGTGATGGCGAGGTGCTTGGAACCGAAGCTGCCGCGGCAATAAAATCCGTTAGCCGGAACCCATGCTTGTCGCCACTGAACATCATCTTCAGGTTGTGGTAGTGGGATTTCTTCCCATGTGCTTGGTCGAACAAGTTCTTCACTCAAGATCTGGGGAGTCGCCGTTGCATTGGTATTGTGTGCCCAATGAAAAGTTTGTGTGTGATGTGAATGCACTTCTGCAGGTAGCCGCCTGGTCGGAGAGATGGAGAACACTGCTGCATGCCGATTCAATGATCTGGCAGGCGGATCCACAAGATAGATGACCTCCAACTGGGCTCTTTCCACTTCCGGCCAGAAACCCTTCAAGAAAGCAAGTTGATGGAGGAGCAACGGTGGCAAGTCTTCAACCACGATGGAATGCTCCGCACGAAGTGTGTTCAATATGATGTTGTGAATCCGGCAGGTCCAATCTCCATCATCCGCGACCAGTAATCCGAATTGATGTGAAAACAGTGTTGCCATAACTCTGCAAAAGGATTGCAAACGTCAAAAGGGACATTGATGGGTGCATGTGCAGTGTGTTCAGGACGACCAGAAGGATGGTGAAGTTGTACAAGATCAGCTCGCTCATCATCGCGGCGTTCACGTCGATGTGTGCGAACTGCAGAAGCCGGCGTCAAGATGATGCGTTGTCCAAGGGTTTGTCTGGATGTGGCCGAACGAGACCGTGTCGGTGCATGTGTCACTGCTGGAGGAGGGTCTCCCGATCCATCATGAAATTAAACACTGAGACTTCGAAAGGAACGTGAGCAGAAATGCCACAAACGCAAGCAGTCCCATCGCAACTGCACCGATCAACCCGAGTGCAAGATGTAAGTCCATTCAGTTCTTAGATTAGTGCAAGACACGCTCAGTTTCAAATCTGGCAGCTGATGAGCTTCAAATCCCTTGTCCGTATAGACCTGGCGCAGGGCATGAAGAGCCTGGTCCTGTAGGTGGCAAGGACAAGTGCCTCGACGAATGAGCCAGCACCTAGAAAGCCACTAGGAAGTAGAATAGATTGCCTCGCTGGCACTGCGAAGACTTTTGAGCTGTGACGAAAGCTCAGGCAATTGTGGTGTAATAGTACGCAAGGTGGAATTGCAGCGATAGCCCAAAACCTTGTCATCATGTTGCGTTTCAAGCAAGACAGGCGGACCGTAAAACTCCAAAGACATGAATTGCTGGACATACGGTGAAACTGAAAGAGGATGTTGAATCAATATGAATCTGTTGTCAACGTAGCGTTGGTGCCAAACTATACCGAAGCGATGGATGTTGACCCGTAGAGTATGCATCGTATGATGCCAGAAGTAGTCCTCCACAGTGGCTACCAAATTGCATAAGGGTGGTGCTGCCGGTGAACCCATAGCATCTCCCCGTAGCTGACGGAACAGAAAGCCATTGACCTCGAAGTGACTGTTATCCAACACAAAGTCCAGGAGGATGTGGATGTCTTCGGCATGAACAATGCCTGGAACTTTGGCACCACTTGCCTTTAAACAGGCGTCGTCTGGTAGAGTTGATCTGGAAAACCGACCAGCGTTGAGATTGATAAGGGCCATGTTGATGGACATATCGTAGAAGCAGTACGTCAATAGCCTGCTTAAATCTGTGGGTCAGGTATGGATGTGAAGAAAGCTGGGGCTCATGCCCATGGCAGTCCGTACTTGTTGAACCAGTTTATGAACAGACAGCTGTCCAGGTATCTCGGAAAAGGTGATCTTACTGAGCTCGAAAATCAGCGCTCCATCCTGAAGAACGACACGCCTTGGTTTGGGAAGAGTTCGTGCTGAAAAAAGAGGGTCCTGCAGTCGTAGGCCCCAGGCGTATCGTTGAAGTATTCGGGGATGTATGGATGTTGCGATCGCGGCGCGAAAGCACCCTGCTGGTTGCCGACGCAGCGTAAAAACCACCTCATCACAAAATGTCCGGTTGAGTAAAATCGATAAAAGCTGTGGACACATCACATGAACTTTTGAAGGAAAATGGTCAGCCGGAGTGACTACCCAAGGTTTCAGATAACGAATCCAGTCATCAAAGGATTGGTGTGTCCAATGATGCGTGCAGTTCATGTTCCTGTCATGTCGCATGAACATATCCTCCATCTGAATGTGAACATCCCGGTAGAAAGTGGCGCGCGGTACACGAAGATTCCACTCCTTCTCAAATCGTCTGATCTCAAAATTGCTGAGTGATCATTAGGTGTTCATGTGCGACGATGCGATCTCCCCGAAAAACGCCGCAACAGGCACATGGGAGAATATCAAGCGGAATCCATCGTCGTTGCCAGCGTCTATAGTTGAACAGTTTGTCCCCCAATGTAGTGGCGCGCGTCGGACACGTGGAAGATGGAGTGGTGGGAAAAATCTTGATGAGAATGAACCCACGAAACCAGAGACCAAGCTCCTTCTTCCAGTCTGGTACACATAGAGGAGGTAGCATGAGAGACCGTGTGCGAGGAGCAAGAGAGTGCGAACGAAATCGAATTGCAGACTGCAATAGTTTGCAAGCTTTTGCACGAAAAGGCTCAGACATGAAAAGGGTGAGTCTGGGTAAATAGTAGAGCTGTGCAACTGGAAAAGCTGCAGATCTCATTTCTCAAAGAGATTGCTCCAGTATTGGACCCGGGCCGGTACAGCATTGGACATCTTGTCTAGGATCCTGATGAACTCTGCGAGGAAGAAGAGGGCGAAGACGTCGTTGAAGGCGTTTGAGCAAAGTCAGAGAAGTGAGAACACGTAGAGCATGCTGGCGAAAATCCGTCAGGTGATCGTGAAATCCCATCCGGGCGAGTATACGATGTATCCATGGTGCGTTGAGTTGTGGCTTGAGCGTGTACTGCCAAGTGCTTTCACTCGCCCACAATTGTGATCCAGGAGATACCAGTGCGACCGGCAACGGTGTGAACAGCCAGTAAGTGTTGGTGCGGTGCCAGTAATGAAACGCTGGCTCAAAATAGGCATGTTGAGAACGTAGTAATTGTTGAAACTTGCGAAACCGAGAGCGTTCACGTTGGAGAATACTCTTTGCGGTAGCTCTCACAGAGATCGGCGAGTGAAAAGGAGAAACCCGAACATAACCTGCTTGTTGAGAATAACTGATCGGATCAGAGCAAGGTAACTTTGTAGAATAGGAGCATTTCCATGATGTCCGGAAAATAGCCAGCAGTGAGTACTGCAGCTCGTTGAAGAAGAGTGAGCAGCACGTAGAAAGAAAGGCGTGCCTTGAAAAGCATAAGGGTGTGTGATCGAGGGTCTGATGTGCGTCCAAAATCGCGTTCATGAAGATCAAGAACCATGCGTTCCAAAATCAGAGAGGACGATGCCAATTCATGTTCAGTGAATCGGCGCAGTGCGTCAAGTTCGTGATCAGGTGGTAGAGGAACAGGAGAGTCAGGGCGCACATACCGCCACAGTGTATTAAGGAACTCAAATCTGACAAGAGCAGAAAGAACATGACTCCCAATCGACATGTGCGAGTAACACACCCGATTCCTCAAACACTTTATCCATGACATCAGATCCTTGAGAACGGCTGCTGGGTGGCACTGACTACACATATAATGCAAAGATGAGATTCACACAGACTAATCCAAGCACGCATGTACAAGAAAGCCTAAATTCCAAGCCACTCACAGAGTCCAAACTCAGACAGGTTCATCAATTACCCCACTGCTTACTTATTCGATGGCTGAGCAAGTTTGGTCAGTAGTTGAGATCCAACAATCAACACTGCAAGCGGTTTGTCGTGGAGCTTGGCGGCGTAGATCGGCTCAGCTCCCCACATGGACGCCATCGCTAGCAGGGATCTTTTTGTAGGTCTGCAGAAAGTGATTGACCTTGGACTCAAACTCCTTCTGTTGACCGTGGATCACCGCTCCGCCAATCTCGGGACGAACCAGTTGACCAATGGCGCCATCGTAGAGCTAGAAGGGGAACTATGACACAGCGGTCGTGTGAAGGATGGATTCCACGTGTAGTAGTCGATCAGCTCCAATGGTGCTTTGGCTTGATCAGGATGATCGATCCTTGGTCGCTTGTGAGTCTCTCCACGCAGTGAGGCCAGGATTGGTGCTGACTGTGTCATGTAGGATTGGCCACCCTTGGCTGCAGCACTGACGGTTGGCAATGAGGAAGACGACGGAGGCGAAGCATTCATAGGCTTGGTTGACGACATAGGAGTGGTTTCCATAGATGCGTCGGTTGTTTTGTTCTGCGAGCTGAGCTGGGCTTGGAGCGGTGTTGTCGCGGATGAGCTCTTGTACTTGCGCTAGGGGACCACTGTCAGGATTGGTCGGTTGGGGCACGGGAAAGCGCATCGATGATCTTCAAGGAGAGATGCTCATGGACCTTGTTTTGCTGACCAAAATCATTGATGTCACAACCAAGGAAGGCGACGGCATCCTTCTCGAGCTGGATAATGTCCACGGAGCGTCCTGACTGTAATGTTTTGGATGTGGTGCCCCAGAGTAATGCTTCTGCTCTGGCTCGGAATCCTTCCCAAGTGACAGAGCGTCCGTGACTCATAAGCCGGAGTAGCCAATTGGCAAGTCCACGGAGTATGACTTGGATTAGCTTGATGTCCTCCAAGCGAAGGCCGCCGATGCCAATGGACTGGGTACAGGGCGTGTTGGCAATTTTGTCCGGAAGTGAGAACTGGTACACCTCACGTGTGTCGCGGAAATCTGGAGAGCTGTTCCATTCCGCCGGTTCTGCGAAGAGGGAGTTCACCGATGAAGTAGGCAAAGTAGTGGATTGACGAGAGTCAGTTCCAGCTTTGATATGTGAGTGTCGTCCTCGGAGGTAACGGCGTTGTCGATGTCTGAGCGGTCACCGGCCGGTGAGGTACATGATGACGTAGTATCGGCGGCGGCGCTGGGGAAGATCGGAGTGTGGGGGTTGACGTTCGCAAAGTTGTCCGGCACTGGGTGTTGAGGTGGAGTGTGCTGGTAATTGGGCGGATGGCGACTCGATGGGGTTGATGAAGAGGCAAGGCTGCCTTATCCGTCCAATTCCATTCTGTGTCAGCATTCACCTCCTTGACAGGGGAAGCGGACCGGCGTCGTCGACCATGTCGATGCCTGGATCAACGATGAAGGAATCAATCACACTGAGCAAAGACTGAGCCAAATAGACAGAATCAACGTCCGAATGTTCCAAGCAGAAATCAACGAAAAGCACCAAGGGAGAAGCAGAGACACTCAAGCTACACCTTGTGAATCTCGAGGGTGAAACTTCCACACAAGTGCCTCAGTCACACTGAGGTCACAAAACTGAGGTTCATATCACTGAGGTTAGTATCTCTGCGGTGAGTATATCTGAGGTTATCGTGAAACGACTGAGGTTCCTGACTCCGAATAAGCGGGCCCGCAGTCACTCTCTGGGTACTCGCGAGGATCTCCCTTTCGGGGTGTCACACTTAAATCCCACAAGGGGCAGACACGAAGTTCGAGTAAATCGAGCAAGAAGGAGAGGGGCAGATTCGAGACAGGCTTACGTGTATTCTGAAGCAAAAGCAGAAACATCACACAGTCAGAGCCAGTGGTCAGTAGAATCAACAAAGACGAACATCACAATTTTGGCTCAAAGCAGGTGCGTCACCAGGCGTCCCTGGTGATATCCCCAGGCCACTGTGGAGAGCTTTGTTAGATGGAGCTCCACAGGCCTGCTCCATCCCCCTGCTGAAGTCGAGAAGTAAATAGTTGGTCCCAGGGTACATCTAGGACTCCGCACACACACACACGCACGCACACACACACACACACTTTGAAATGTATGAAAATCGCAGAGATCATGTTGGCTAACCCTTGCAATTCAGAAAGCAACAAATCAACATCGTACAAGAACACAAGTGGAGAAGCAACGGCTTGTCACCTCATTGCAGGTACACAGCTGGACGTCTGCAACTGCTTCACCAGGGTCGCGAGAGTGTCTTCGTTGGTGGCAGACTCTCAGCCCTGCTGCCACCCCCTGACTCCAGAATCGTTCGAAACACGTCAAATCGGCGGCGAAGCCTTGCTTCCGTGATCTAGGAAGAGCCACACACACAGGCGCCGCACTGCGGCGGACGAAAAACACCGTCTTTTCCACGGCTCGTGAAAGTTTGGATTTATGTTGCCAGGCTTACGGGTTCTGATCCGCCATCATCAGCGAGTGGGTTCGGTCATCACCTCGTACACCTTTCCTGGCTCCACCACGTCCCCTGACTTCGGGTTGCGTCGCCGAACAGCTCCGACGCCCTACTTGCCGGCCAGCTACAAAGCCATCGGTCGGATCTTGAACAAGCCAGCCGAGACGGTGCGCGTGGCACTGGAGTCCGCAACTCTCAAATCACTTGACTGGTTTGGGCCCGACTGGAGAAAAGGCAACGCGGGAACACCAACCAAATCTGAGCCTCGTGCTGCATTCAGCGGTAACAGGTGCCCTGAACGAGAATACTCTCCTCAGCGAGGAGCCGGGTATGGTGACCCGTCTAACCCGGCGCCGTGTCGGATGGCCGAGCGACACACACTTTGGAATGTATGAAAATCGCAGAGATCATGTTGGCTAACCCTTGGAATTCAGAAAGCACAAAATCCACATCGCGCAAGAACACAAGTGGAGAAGCAACGGCTTGTCACCTCATTGCAGGTACACAGCTGGACGTCTCCAACTGCTTCACCAGGGTCACGAGAGTGTCTTCGTTGGTGGCAGACTCTCGGCCCTGCTGCCACCCCCTGACCCCAGAATCTTTCCAGACATGACCACGCAACGTCAAATCGGCGGTGAAGCCTTGCTTCCGTGATCTAGGAAGAGTCACACACACCGGCGCCGCATTGCGGCAGACGGAAAACACCGGCTCTTTTCCACGGCTCGTGAAAGTTTGGATTCATGTTGCCAGGCTTACGGGTTCTGATCTTTGATCTCGAACCATTTGGACTTCACCGTCTCGGCTGG
The DNA here is from genome assembly GCA_963377175.1 of Effrenium voratum. Lineage (NCBI taxonomy): Eukaryota > Dinophyceae > Suessiales > Symbiodiniaceae > Effrenium > Effrenium voratum. The sequence continues at coordinate 1,625,047 of CAUJNA010002112.1, forward strand.
CTTGTTCAAGATCCGACCGATGGCTTTGTAGCTGGGTCGTGCTGCCGGCAAGTAGGGCGTCGGAGGTCCTGTTCGGTGACGCAACCCAAAGTCAGCGGACGTGGTGGAGCCAGGAAAGGTGTACGAGGTGATGACCGAATCCACTCGCTGATGATGGCGGGACTGCATGGTGCTGGAGTCCGCAACTCTCGAATCACTTGACTGGTTTGGGCCCGACTGGAGAGAAGGCACATGATCAACGTCTTTCTTGAAGCTGACCTTTCCCGCGGGGACCGATTGCTTCAAGACTATCGCAGGCATAGCAATGGCCCTTTTCACAATTGCTGGCGCTGCGGTCTTGGGGGCAGACTTCGACTTGGGTTGTGGTTTGTCCCCTGACGCAACGCGGGAACACCAACCAAACCTGAAGCCTCATGCTGCAGCCTGCCGTCGCGGGGACTCGACACGGGTCTGCATGCTGAATCTGAATCTGAATGAACAGAAAGCTGAACGGTGATTGAGGAAACGCAAGAGCCTGGTTATTGGGAGGGAAGGCCTCAGGAGTCCAGCGCCAACAGGTGCCCTGAACAAGAATACTCTCCTCAGCGAGGAGCCGGGTATGGTGACCCGTCTAACCCGGCGCCGTGTCGGATGGCCGAGCGACACACACTTTGGAATGTGTGAAAATACCTTGCAATTCAGAAAGCAACAAATCAACATCGCGCAAGAACACAAGTGGAGAAGCAACGGCTTGTCACCTTATTACAGGTACACGGTTGGACGCCTCCAACTGCTTCACCAGGGTCACGAGAGTGTCTTCGTTGGTGGCAGACTCTCGGCCCTGCTGCCACCCCCTGACCCCAGAATCTTTCCAGACATGACCACGCAACGTCAAATCGGCGGTGAAGCCTTGCTTGCGTGATCTAGGAAGAGTCACACACACACACACTGCAACATATATATATATATATGTATATATATATAATACAGGGATATATATATATATACACGTATGCACCCTGGGACGCCGCGCCAATTGCTGCGCCGCCATCTCTGCGAGCAACGCCAAGGAGATCGCCCAGGAGCCTGTCGGCAAGCCAGGCTATATATATATATATATTACACATATATATATATATATACCTGCTTGAGTTGCGCTTCAGGAAACAATCGAAGAGGCATGGGGAGAATGCCCTCCATCGGGACCCCAGTCAACTGCTTTCCCAGCACACAACCGGTCCGAATCTGCCAGAGGCAAAATGGGGCAGACTGGGGGAGCTCATCCGAACCTTCAGCCTCTTGAGTGGACTCGATGGATTGAGAGGAAAACCAGCTGCCATGTTCCTCGCACACACAAGGGCTCGACCCAGGCATGGACACCTCCCTCCAAATGATGGCATGTTCGAAGAGATATCGCTGCATTGCGGGGCAACTGCTTTACCATGCACGATTCACCCTGTCAAATCCCAGAGCGCGTAGGCCAAGCAGTCTGCAACCACTAGTGCCATTCTGTAAATTAAAAGCCTTGCATGAGTGAACACCCATTTGGCAAGTATTCAAGAAAACGGCTGGGGCTGTCTTGTTTTTTGCTGTGGAAGATACTCACTCGAATGCACATCCTTGACATGAGTGAACACGTGCCCTTTATGAAGTGATGCGAGATATCATCCTCCAAGTACATGTGCTGCAAACATAGCGGCTCTTCACCCCAATTTTTGTTACTGCTCTCCCCCTTCTTGGCGATTATCGCATTACTCGAGACCACCACTGCTGACCATAATGAAAGATGGCCGATCTTTGACGTCCATGCTTAGAAGCCCAACGTGAAGTCGGATGGACGGTCAAAGTTTCGCAAGGCTCGCGTGAACTAAGTGAGGACTCATCAAATCCCCTGACGTTGGGGTTGGGAATCGGCCGTTCATCCCGTGCCAACCAAGTTCAAGTCCTCTGTTCCTTGTCGTGAGACTGTGTGAAGGAAAAAAAAAAAGTACCAAAGAAGTGGTGTGTGTGTGTGTGTGACAGTGTGTGCCCTTTCACAGCTCGATGACACATCTTCTCGGACAGAACAAACAAACAAAAAACAAACAAACAAACAAAAATGCTCCAGACGCTTCAAGCCCCTCTGGTCTGCTCCCCACACCTCTTGCCTCACTTCCCACATGCTCAGTGCCTGCCGAAGCCACTGCCGCAGTAAAGGACACCGATGTGGGCCGCACCTGGCAGTTCTTTGGGACAGAGAAGTTGTGGCCCAGGACTACCTTTGTAAACCTGGCAAACTTGAATGTGGAGGTAGCGACCTGGTTTTGTGCTTGGGATGGCCACCAACCTTTGGTTGCCTTTGGTTGGAACTCACCTGTGCTGACTTACGTACATGTGTTGCACAACAAATCCAACCCATATGTTGCAAACGTCTCGCATAAGGGAACTACATGTGTCAAAATTATCACGCCCCCATGTCAACAGGTGCATGCGACACAGACTGCACAAAGCTCCCAGGCACCTCCCTGAGCCTCAATGTGTAGCGCGTGCTTGGCGCTCGGAGGTCAAGAGCAGTCCAAATAGTTTTTGCTTTTTCTCACCATGGCATTAGTATCAGGGAACAGTAGCGCTTCTGGTTCTAGACTCTGCATCATCCACTGCAAACGCATCCGACCTCGTGCATCTGCATCTCCCAGAACAGCCACAAGGCGGCTGCCCACTGGCTGGCTGTCCTGCGACCCGCAACTCACTTCGAGCTGCTTCAAGCTGGCCTCAAGGTGATGAAGCCAAATCCAAAAGGACTGCCCTGGCCATGTGGCTTCGGGTTCTTTGGGAGCGCAGCTTCACAGGCTGCCTATTCAGGTGATTTGACTGCCTCCGATTGCACATCACTTGAGTACAAATGACAAGCACAGATGACAAATACCTTCCGTCTTCTGCTGCAAGTTCGTATCATGTGATATGGAATTTGTGTCTGTATGAGTGTGTGTGTGTGTGCCAATGATATGTCTTGCAGAATCTGGTGAAATCGCTGGCAAACAGCCAAACCTTGCCCTCAAGAAGCGGGCAATGCTTGCTTCCTGGTTCTAGCCCCCAGTTCTAGCCTCCAGTTCTTACCTCCAAGTTCCTTGCTTCCGAAGAAAAACAAGCAAAACAACCAACAACTTTTTTCTGCATGGCTTAAAAGGAAACCGAAAGGCACCACAATCCATTTTGAAGGAGCTGCTGGGAATTCCATGCCCATAGTATGGTCAAGAGTTGAACACAGCCTAAACCATGGTTTGCGGCTGCGAGGAGCAAAGAGAGTCGGGGGCAGGCATTTAGACCTCCACCCCACCACCCCCCGCCCCCCGGTGCGCAGGGCTCCCACCAACCGGTTTGACTTCAAGTTCACCCGGATGTGTGAGGAGGTTAATAATGAAGACCAAGAAAAGAACAGCCCTCTGTGGCAGCACAAACGTGCATTGTTACCAGGCCTTAAGCCACATGGCAAGCCCAACTCACCGGACTGTGCCCGATTGCCGGTCCCGCAGGTGCTCACAGCCGCGTTGTAGGTCACAGCATTCTTGGCAACTTGGCGTTCGTCCATGTCCTGTCGACTGCAAAGCTTCCAACCTGAAGGGCGTTTGAGCCGGTGCCGATCTTTCGGAGGCCATGGAACGAATGTCCTAGAATCTTAGAAAGCACCATGTTTTTGACAAGCTCATTGCCGATCAAGCTGGCTCAAGCCAAAAACCGCAAAACCAGATCCACTCACCTCACGGTCACCCCACAAACAACTCTCAAACACATCATGCAGCCAATGAAGGCATCTTTCAGAGAACATTTGGAGTTTCTGGGTTTAGACAGAATTCGCACCCTGAACCAAAAAGCACTGCTCACAACCAAGTCAAACACGCACCCCCTGTCACTCGCCTGCAGCAGGCTCAAGCACTGCTGCCAGTGACCCTCTTGCTCACAAGCGAAAATGGCCGCGCTGTAGGTGATGGTATCCTGCGACGGGTGCTGGAAGCAGTGCCGGAAACACTGGGACCGAGGGATGTACCACAGGAAAAGCACTCGTGTTTGTAGCAGGCTTCAATTTGCTGCACGGCGCCTAGATGCTGACTTCCGGCTTCCAACGAGAGAGATCTTCGAGATTTTGCCCCGAAGTCGTATCTGGCAAGAAAGAATAGGCCACTGGATGCGTCTCTTCAAAGGACAGGGACAGATTGATCCGGGCAAAGACTTGAAACATGCGTAGGATCCTTTTTCACACGGCCCGTCCTTGGGAATGCGGCACTCATCCATTTCCTGACACAGGCGGGCGGGGCCAACGCGACTCCGTCAGCCTCGAGCCCCACACTTCGGCGCCTGCAGCAGCTCCAGGGCCAGTGGCAGCTGAGAGCCCTTCTCACAGGCGGAGACGGCGGAGTTGTAGCACACCACGTTGGCCCGCACCTCGAAAATCCGGGAAGTTTCAGATGGAGAGATGGGTTGGAGTCGATCCAACGAGGCGATGGGCCTGCTACCACTCAAGGGTTTCAAGGTCGCAAGGGCTTGTTCACCAAGGCGGCGAAAATGTTAAAGTTGTATCTCCAAACTGTCGGCTCCGAGTAGAGCGCTTCCAGGGCGGCCGTGGACCGCAGCATCTCCAGCGCCCGCTGCCATTCCCGGGCCTTCTCCTCGCTCATTGCCCGGGCTCGCTCGCTCGTGGGAGGAGGCAGTAAGAGGTCAGGGGCTGAGAGACGTTGATCTTCAAATCTTCATTGCCAGTGGCAAAACGCCTAAAAGGCCTAAAGGGGAGGTCTACCAGCTCTTGACCAAAAAGTCCCTGTCACTGCAAACAAACCAAAGCGTTTTGCAGTTGTTTTTTTTTGTGTTTTCACAAGTGCATAGCACGACTGGCACTTGTGAAGCTCACATAGTTGATAGCCTTGGACCCGTTTCATCAACCAGAGTGCATCCCCAACAGGCAATCAGCTTGGACGGGCGGAGAAGGGCAGACCCAAGAATACCCCCAAAAAACAAAGGAATGCCAACACGAGGCCCAAGGCTGTTACATGTTGCAGCAGTGTGCAAAAACAAAACGAAGTCATCTACAAAGAACCAAACAACGGGCATTCAAACATTGGCAACAGGAGATAAGAAACGTGGTAAAACCTGGGAAGCCTCCGCCAAGTTTCAGCCAAATGTGGGTTGAGTTTGCATGTTGAGTTTCAGGTCACTGTAGGTTTAGTCGCAAGGCTGTGGCTGACTCCAAACACTTTAAAGGACGCTCAAGCGCTTCGGATCACAAACACAACGCAACCCCACCTTGAGACTCAATCCCCTCCCCCACCTCCCCCACCTCCCCCACCTCCCCCACCTCCCCCACCTCCCCCACCTCCCCCACCTCCCCCACCTCCTCCACCTCCCCCACCTCCCCCACCTCCCCCACCTCTCCCACCTCCCCAACCCCTCTACCCAGCCAAAGGGCGCAGGCGGCAACGCAGGCGCTGCAGGTCACCACGTTGGGGCGCAGCTCCTCCCCCAGCCTCGCTCGAGGTCGAGGGCCCAAATCGCCCCATCCCCCTCGCTTTAGAGTTTCAAGCCAGGGTTGCATGTCTGATCGTGTGTGTACGCGTGTATTCTCTAGTGTGTGTGTGTGTGCCACATTTCTTACATCCCAATAAATCCACTGGCCAACGTCGCGCTGATGGCCCTACTGACTCCCTTGCAGTCGCCTGGGGCCCGCGCATCTCGTCCAGGAGGACCAACATGGCGGCCCAGTTCGCCGCCTTCTCGCAGCCCGAGATGGCCGCGCTGTAGGTCACCGTGTTCCTCCCGCAAAAGGGGCCGCCAGAGTGACCGAGAGGTGTTCATATGCCCCGGACTGAACCCTGGCCAAACCATCCGAGCTATGCAAAACTCCGATTTCATAGCAAAGAGCTGCAAACTCAGCGCCTCTCAGCCGACGCCCCCATCCCCGCACCCGGCCGAGTCCTGGGCACTTGGCGCCGGTCCATGGCCGCCAGCAGCGCCACGCCCAAAGCCCAGCCGCCGCTCGTGGCACCGATGATGGCGGCGCCGAAGCTCGTTGGGCTGGGGGCCACCTGACTTCCGGGTCTCATCCCGAAGGAATAAACGGGTCCCCCCATTAAGAGTGAAAGCAACTTGAGAGGGGCAGCGGGAAGTTGCTTGCCTTCAGGGGAGTGGGGTGAACTTTCACCGCCATGCCTTTCCAAAATAGCCGCCCGCCTGCGCGTCGTCCATGTGCTGGAGGAGCTGCAGGGCAGAGCGCCAATTCCTCAAGCAACACGCCGTACCCCCCCCTTTTTGCAAGGCCAGGCTCCAACGCCCAAACCCAAGCAAGTGTCGGCCCCTTCAAGAAGGAAGATCTGATCCTTCGGCGCGCCTAGCTGAAGTATCAAAAACCAACAAACGCAACAAGCACAACAAGCACAACAAGCACAACAAGCAAGCCAGCGAAGGCGACAAAGGTCGAGCCAGGAACCTCAAAGTTGGGGCCCCGCCAAATCCGAAGTCGAAGGGGCTGGGACTTTGCGCAGGCGCTGATGGCGGCATTGAAGCAGATGGTGTCGGGCTGGAGCCTCCGGTTCGGCGGCAAAACGGTTTGGCCCTGCGAAAAGCAACATGAAAAAATGAACCGAAAAGGACCCCTCCCCGCCGGTTTGTGGAGGATCTTGATGAAGAAAACAAGTTGGAAAGCTTTGCGGCGAGCTGCACCCGTTTTCTTGTTCATGCGTGTTCCAGCTTTCATTCCCAAAGCTGAAACCCCCAAAGCAACAAGCAAGGTCGTCTCTTCCTTCCTCCCCATGCCACGACCAACTGCCATGTGTCACCGCTCTCAAGCTTCCCCCAGGCCCCCCGTCCTCTCCTCGATGTCCTCCAGCAGGCGCAGAGCCCGCTGCCACCTCTCTCCGCGCTCCAGGGCTGTCAGCAGCGAGCTCGCGTGGATCACCTTGGGCGGCAGCAGTACATCGATCAATCGATAGATTCCAGTATGCATCACCAAAAAGGGCACCTGCGCATAATAACGTGTTCTGTGATTACACTTCCCGGCCAAAACGAGAGCGTGAGAGAGAGAGAGAGAGAGAGAGAGAGAGAGAGAGAGAGAGAGAGAGAGAGAGAGAGAGAGAGAGAGAGAGCGCGAGAGAGAGAGAGAGAGGCAAGCAGAGCACGTTGTTTACGCACAACTCATTTTGGGCTTGGTCCAGGAATCGGCTCTGAGGTCAACTCCAAAGGAGACGACAAGCCCTGCCCAAAATTGGAAAGAAGAAATCCTACCGGAAACGTTCCGTCAGGGCACGTTCCATCGCGGCAGGGACTCGAAGAGTCGCAGTGCCTTCTGCCACTGCGCCTTCTGCGCCAATGCGCTGAGGCTCCGGGTGGCCTGCCTCAAAGATTCCGTGCGCTCACCACTTTGCTCCGTCGGCATGTCTCCCAAACGAGGGTACAAAGGAGGCGAAACAAGTGTGGAGAAAGCAGCAAACATGCAGAATGACAAGAAAGCTTGATGTTCAGCATGAAGCTCGAACTCTGCAACACGCGGGCCTGAGTATCTTACCTTGAGCATGTTTGATGGCTGGCGCTAGGCCTCCCATGTAGAGATTGAGCATGGATTCATGGCCTGCTGTGGCTTCCAACAACAGAAGCTCAGTTGGGATCGGGAAAAGGGGGATGACCACTTGTGCTGTTTCCTGTCCACTTGCATGTCAATGTCAATGTGGAGTCGGAGTTCTTCGAGTAGTCAATGCTGTTTGACAACAAGAGGGCGCAGTTGGGAAAGACATTGCTGCGCAAGTCATGAAGTTCTGAAGCGAAACGTGTTCACATTGGGATTTGCAGGCTTCACCCCTTAGGTCCAGCCAACTGGGCGGAATGTGCTGGCCAATCAAAGAGATCTCCTCTCAAACGCATCCACCGGAATTTGAAGCCAGGCTCGGCCCTACAACGAGCCAAGTTCACCCAGACCGCGGCACTGTGTCAGGCCATGGCCGCGCCTGTCACCCGTCACGCTGGCCGCCATTGCAAACAGCGCACTGTGGCAAGCGTCGAATGGCGCACCCCATGTGCCCTCTCCGGTGCCAAATGCTCCCAGTGATCTTGGATGCTTTGTACAGGATAGGCAAAAAGTGCTTCTGCATGACTATCGACAATCGGCACAGGATGGTAGCTGGCTGCACATGGCTGAATTCGCTGGCCCAGCTCAGCTTGAACAGTATGCTTACTCGTAATTGGAGCTGACGCACGCAGTTTGTCGCTGTGTGGCTGCTGGCTGATTTGTTGGCCAACCTAAAGTCTGTTGGTCCAACCTTTTGCGCTGGGAACTGTTGGTGAGCCAGCTGCGTGGCTAGAACAAGATAGCACAAGGACTGCGTCTTGAGTCATTCCGTGCAGTGCGGCGTCGGGGCGTCCTGCTTCTCAAATAGGACAAGCCATGAAAGAAACCCGCAGGTGATCTCAGCATGATTCATGCAGCTTCACAAACTACCGAAAGCGTGCTTGATTTGACTGGTTGGCCACTGTATGAATGAAAGGAAAAGAACACCTGGTGAAAAACCTCATTAGGGTCCGAACTCGTGGCAACCGCATTGGCACCACCACCTCACTGCACAGCGCTCCCCCTTTCTTTGCGCATCACTGGCCGTCTCTCTGGTGAGCTTCAGCACGTTCACCCTGACCTGGCCATCGCAAGGTTGGAATCGCCTTGCCCGATCTGAGGAGAAAGAGGAGTAAGACAGTGATTGAAGAATTTAACAATAGCGGCTCCGATGCATCCCCAGCTTGCAAGTGCCAATGTTGTTTAAACCTGTAACTTGTTGGCAAGTTGGTAAACATGCACAAACGAGGATATGGTGCAAAAAGTGTCTTGACCGTGGGACATGTGTCCTGTTGGCACCGCATTTGACTGGGCAACTCACCCACAGATTCAGGGTTAAATCTTCACACGGGCCAGCCAAAGAAAGCCATGATCCTTGACCGTCCCATGTTGGTGAAAGAGTTGCCCCCTTGCAACTGTGGCCTTTGGACGATGCCTATCATGCCTTCGCAACACCCGAGCTTGTGTTTGTCACACCACTTCTTTACTCATCCGCATCCTCCCCCTGCGCAGACCAACAAGCGCGCATACTTTGAACAACTTCCCCAGAGATCTGAAAGACCAACGCTGTCCGATGCATTTGTTGGTGGCCTCGTTGCTCTCCTGCTCTACGGAGATAAACTAGTCCCTCAGAGTAGAAGCCTTCCAGGCGGGCCCTTCATGCTTCCACACGACTGCCCCACTTCACCAGTTGCTCCCACCTCTGCGGTTCGCCGGTCCCAGTCCAGAACCACAACCTGACAGCTGTCTGATGCATCGCCGAAATCTGAAGCAGAATTCTGATTCGGAAATTGATCCATCTTTGCCTCACATCCAGAAATGGACACGAATCAAGGTTGGCACCGCATTTTTCGCTCTCCAGGGTTTGGAGATCTTAACCTGACACGTTGGAAATCTTTCGGCCACAAGGCGAAAGAGCTGTACAGGGCCCGAGCAAGCAAGCGACGAAAATCGCGGCAGCCTCCTCGACTCCTCTGGAGGAAAATGGCTGCAAAGGCGGAACTGTTTTCAGGGCTTAGGTGCCACACTTGCGACGTGTCGGGAAATGGGGGGCAAAATGGCTACGTGGCTCCGGCTTAGGTGGATGGTTTCAGGTGCATGGAGCGCTTGTGCTGGAGCTTCTGCATAGGTGGTTCCTGGTGGTCCTCCGGCTGGGGCAGGAAAAGCCCATGGCTCAAGACCTCCACAGCCGCATCGTGGACCTTCTCCCACCCGTGAAAGCGGCCCCGCTGGCTCAGGGCGCCCACAGCGTTGGGGAAGGCATGGTGAAGATCATGGAAGAGCATCTCGTTGAAGCGGTGCCTGCCCCCCAAGACGAAGGCCATCACCGACGACAGCATGGGGTAGCTGCGGTTGGGGTTCAGCGCCAGGAATTCGTTCCACCAGTGGGAGTGGTTGAAGTTGGTGAAGAAGGTCCAAGCCACGGTGAAGCCGAAGCGGCACACCAGTGTCACCGGCAACAAGAAGCGCCAGCCCTCGGAGAGCGGCCGGCTCAGCGGCCAGGTGCCCAAAAGCCAAACACAGGCCCACAGCGAGCCCACGAAAAGGCTGTGGCCCAGGCGCTTCGGCATCCACTTGGTCCAGAAGTCTTTGTTGCACTTGCCGCCGGAGGCGTCCGGGAAGTTGCAGTACCACATCAGGGCGAAGAGGGCGCCCGTGTCGTTGGCGCCCATGAAGTGCCAGAGAGGCACTAGCGGCACCGTCAGCCAGCCGTACCACTGGTCCGTCCATTCCTGCAAGTAATAGAGCCAGCTGGCTGGGTCCCAACCGAATTCCCCATGCACCAGCAGGTCCACAGTGCTGGCGTGGTGCCGCTGATGCTCAAGCACAATCTCCTCCCAGGGCAGGCTGAACTGATCGGCCCAGCAGTGTGTGATGTACTTCTGCCACTCGTAGGGCGGGAAGGTGGCTCCGTGCAGCACATCGTGCAAGATGTAGACATTCTGGATCATGAGGGATGCCATGGGCACACCGAACAGTGCCGTGGCCAGGTACCAATCCAGGCCCTGTGAGAGCATGAAGCAATACGCCAGCACGCAGGAGCACTGTGCCACAAACAGCGCTGAGTACACATTCCACATGTACAGCATTTGCTCGACTGAAATCCTGGTGAAGAGGAACTCCAACTCGTGCGGCATGGGATCTGGCTTGTTGGGCGTTGGGAAGGCCCGCTGACCCTTCTCGCTCTTCCCGTCAGCCTTTGATCCCTGCTGGTCTGGCGCCAAGGATTGCAGCTGCGAGAGCTCAGAGTTCTGCGACATCTTCGCCCTCAGCTGCTGCTCGTACTCGTTGACGCCATAGACGATGGACAACTTAGACCTCAAAAGCAGCGGCTGCTCCATGTCCGAAAATTCCACCGCCCAAATGATTTGAGTCTGCGGGTCACTTGGAAGCTGATTCTGGGCCACTTAAGCCAGAAAATGTCCTACGCGAAGCGTGTGGTGTGTGCGATACAGTATTGGCGCACTCTCATTCCCTCAGAATAAGTGATTGCCGCCAATCAAAATGTAATCAGCAAATCTGTTGGTCTTTTGCTGGAACCCAAACTCAGAACAAACAAGCATTGTCTCATGACCCCGGCTGAGAACAAGCAAGCTTTGCAGCATATCCCAGACTGAGAACAAGCAAGCTTTGCTGCATATCCTAAACTGAGAACAAGCTTTTCATATCCCAGACTGAGAACTTTGCTGAATATCCCAAACTGAGAACAAGCTTTGCATATCCCAAACTGAGAACAAGCAAGCTTTGTCGCATCAGCCTAACTGAGAAAAAGAAAGCTTTGTCCCATAATCCATGCTGAGAACAAGCAAGTCTTGTCGCATGACCCATCCTGAGAAGGAGTAAGTGTTGTTGCATATCCCAGACTGAATACAAGCAAGCAGCAAGCCGCCGCATAACGCAAACTGAGAAAAGCAAGCCTTGTCGCATATACCAAACTGAGACACGCAAGCCTCGTCGCATGCCCCAAACTGAGAACAAGCAAGCTTTGCTGCAAATCGCAAACTAAAATTGGGAAGGAGGAAGCTTTGTCGCATATCCCTTCCTCACTGAGGGGCGGTTTCCTCCAGGCGCTCAATTCCCCAAACAAATGGCAAGTGTTTTGATGCACCTACACGATGCTAGAGACTGCTCAATGCAAACAGATCTGAAAATGAAATCCGCCTTCTCCGCACCTCTGTCTTCCCAGCAACAGACACGCCGGGCCTGCCCAAGCAGCTTCCTTGGCACACAATTTTCCACGAAAATCGATCGGTGACTTGGAGGAGATGAGACCTGACGGTTCTTGGCGGAAGAGGGCGACAAGCGGAAGCCAACAGACCAAAACTTGCCTTGCCCGGCCCCACGTTTTCACACCACAGCTACCACCGCCACCACAGCCACCCCGAAGCACCCGGAAGCACCCCGCAGCTGAGGCGCGCCACCGCCGCGCCCAGCGCCAGGCCCAGCGGCCCCCCCGGGCGCCGCCACGCGCAGCTGGCGCCCCCCGGCGGCAGCTCCGCGAGCAGCGTGCCGCCGAGGCCCAGCTGGTGGTACCCGTCCTCAGCTTTGCAAGTCCCTGGAAGCTTTTGATCTTGGCTTGGTCAAACCATGTCAAACCCAAACATGGGAAGCAGCAGCATGGGGGCCGAGCACCCTAAGAAGGGTGCTAACCAAGTCCACATTGACATACTTGGAACCAGGAATCTCAAAAGGTGTATTATTCATTGCTTGCAGGGTCACCCTTGCGTGAGTAGAGGTCATGTCCCTTATGCGAGTTTTGCTGAAGGCGCAACAGTAATAAAGTCTATCAGGTATATTTGTCCTATTCAATATCAACAGGGCTGCCATTGCAATAGAATCATCTACAATCGGCACGAAGGTTTGTTGAGAGCACCTCCAAACTGGACAATTGCTTGAAACATATTCAAACTGGAATTGACAATGGGTTCTTCGAAGCAAACTAAGAAGGGTGCGCAGGGGGACCCGCATTGCATATCTGAGACTTTAGGAAAGAAACATCATCTGAAAGGAGGGGAGGGCAAAGTTCCTGGCTTCAGGAAGCGCTTGTCCACAGACTCTCCGGCAACACAAGTAAAGCGCGCCGTGCGTCGCCAAACTGGTCCACGAGCTGACCCTCGTTGCCCCCAAAGAGCACCACATGCCCAGAGTCCAGCCTGCCCCAAAGACAGCCGGCCATCTGGAGTCAAATGGAGAGTAAACAATGCTACAACTTAAAAGGCTTACAAATGTAGTAACGAATCTTCTAACCATGGTTTACATGGCTATATACCAAGGTTCAATGTGGATCCAGTGAGGGTTACTAGCCACTTGGCCACCTGCCATCCAAGTCAGAATGGCTGGCACAGACAGCCCTGAGACCAGCTTTGCCGTTGTGAGTTGCTGGCCAGCATTCAGCGAACAAATATGGATGAACAACATGTGTAGCTATGCTTCTGTTGGCTACCAGCACTGGGTCAGTAGGCAACCCGTGAGAAATGAGCAGCCTAAACAAATCAAACTAAGCTGTATTCAATAATATATATATATATATATACAGTTATACACATATTTGAATCTAGTCCTCATAGGAGGGATTGTGGGAGAACAAGTGGCTCCCAAAGAGCTCGCGTCCGCAGATGAGGGGGGGTGATTGATGGCATTGTCCAGTGGATATCGTGGCCTTTGCCGTTTGCAAGACCTTATCCAATGCTGCCAATAGGGCCATTAGATTTGTCATCACTCTTCATGGTAGCTGGGCTTTGTGACCATGATAGTTTGGCAAATCCGAAATAACAAAACAAACACACAAAGTTCAAGCAAGCAAGCAAGCAAGCAAGCAAGCAAGCAAGCAAGCAAGCAAGCAAGCAAGCAAGCAAGCAAGCAAGCAAGCAAGCAAGCAAGCAAGCAAGCAAGCAAGCAAGCAAGCAAGCAAGCAAGCAAGCAAGCAAGCAAGCAAGCTGCCAAACAACAAAACAACCAGGCAGCCAAGCAGCAGACCTAAACCGCAACCGAGCAACCAGCCACTTGACCAAGTGACATCATGCATGACAGCTCTCTGATTTGTTGACCACTGCTTGCGGCTTGCAGCAACCTCAGCCCCTGCCTTAGCAGCTCTGCCTCCTGTCGGACCTGTAGCCAATGCTTGAAGGTCAGGAAGCAAACTGCCCATCAAGGATTAAGGAGTTTTCCAATTGCCTCACTGATTGCTTGACATGCATGGTAGCCGACAGTGGGGATTTGCTGCGCTCAGTAACGATGGCAAGTGGAAGGGGCAGCTACAAGCGGCCCAAAAAAACTCTGGCTACCAACATCTCGTGGTCAACTGAGTGAACTGTTTGGGCGAAATTCGAGCAAGTCCTGCCAAGTCCTTCCTTAAGCCAAGCTGCCTCTGTTGAGGCGTCCGGCGCCTGGAGTTCCACGCAGCTGACCTCGGACAAAATCGCCGAATGCTTTGAGTCCCTGAAAACACAGACCCGTCACAGGCTTCCAAGCAATTCCTTTTGGCCTGCTTAAAAGGCTTACCACTCCACGTCATGCATCCTTCCGGAGCACGTCATGCATCCCTCCGGAGCCCTGGCTTGAGAAGCTGCAACATCAGCAGCCCGTACAAGCAAGGCTCCAGCAACAGTGCGCAGGTGAAATCAGTCGCACGGCTGCTGCTTAAGGCTTAGACGGTGGACAAGTGTCGGGTGGGCTTTCAGAAAGAAACGGGGGTCACCTTGGACAAGGGGCCACATTGACCTATTCCAATGCGGAGCGGCTTTTCCTTCCTCCACTTTCAGCTGCAGGAGCGCGACGTCCACGGGTCGCGCATCCCCCGCCTCATGCGCCCACTTCCAAGTGCTGGGCCAAAACTCGGGTGCCATGACATCCTTGCACGGCCTGTGTGTTGGTGTCCCAAAGCAACAAACTGCAGACTCCAACGCATGACACCTTCATGTTTAGCCAGAGAGGCGCCTGTCATTAGGCTGCCGTCAAATGTTGCTTGCAACACTTCAAGCAAGCCCAGACAATAAAGGACCTAGGCCGGCATGTGCCCTTGGAGCCCTCGGTCAAAAAGCGGAAAGCTTCGCGTTGCCCTGTCTCGCCTTGTTCCCACGGCCCCCGGCAAGCGCCACCACCCCGCCGCCCGCGGCGCACAGAGCGTGACGCTGGCGGCCCTCCGCGAGGTCTCGGGTGCTGCGGCGCCAGCCAAGGCGCTCCTCGGCGCGCCAGACTCGCCCGCCAGACCCCCCCTGTCTCTCATGGCGGCTGAAAGGAAAGTGGTTCAATGAGCAAACTAGCGAACCTCATCTGGCCAATCGTACGGACAGCTGCGTGGCTCTAGCATCGCATTTGCTCACGGCATTGGCACTAGCAAGAGACTGCTCCTGAAGTATGTCCTTCCTTCAGAAAGCCCAGGTACGCTTGACAAAAGTTATGGTAAAAAGCCAGCTTCTGGACGTGTAGATAGCCCAGTCCAGATGCAGCTGGCATCCAGCCAAAGTCTAGACGGACAAAGAAGCGGCAAATGCTGCAACATCTTTAAGCATGTAAGCTGGCTGCAACACCCTGCTCCGCCCGTTTTCCCGCAGCGGCACCAGGTCGAAGAGCCACATCTCGCAGCAGCAGCTGCCATCCTGCGGAGTCTGTCTCCCTCCAAACACTGTGCTTCGGATGGCACCAGGCCAGAGCCGCCCCTGCCAATGCTCAGCGCATGCCCCCCAGAATCCAAGTCAAGCGAGTGCTCAGCAAAGCCGTCGAAGGGAAAAGGAATGGAGATGGGAAAGCTACGGTACGGCCATACATTTGAGGTTCCATCAGCATTGTCTCAAACAATGGCACCGAGACACTAGCTCGGCGCGCAACTTACATGCTGTGGCATTTGGACAACATGCCGCATCAGAATCCAGCGCGTCCTGAAGCTCGCCCCCACAAAGAAACATCCCCTCATCTACCCAGGCCGCCGCATGGTACGCCCGCGGGGCAGGCCTGAGCCAAGCACCCAAGTCCCCAGCTTGGCTCAGTCGTAACTTGAAATGATCTGAGTGGGGAATCGAACAAAATAGATTCTCCTGGACACATGGCCTTATCAAGGAACCTGTTGTCTCGTTGTGACATCTTTCTGTGCAGTTGTCGTCGAAACAGCCATAGATATGCGCTGCGGCTCAGATCTTGGCGGCCCTTGAGGCAGATTCATGTCCACAAGGCAGGTCAAGGCCAGAACCCTTGCGCCAACATGCCCGCTAGCCTGGGGTAGACCTCCACCTCTTGCCAGCCAATCAGGTCAGGATTGGCCTCCGCGCCCGCCTGCAGGGCTTAGGCGAAGTGCTGAAATTGCACGACTGAGCATCATACTAACAAGGTGAGACATAATCATCCTCAACAAATGTCTTGTTCTGGGACTTCTTTGTAAATCCAGCAGTGAAGTTGTCCAAGCAAGCAGCGCAGCAGGGGGAAAAAGTCCAACATCGCCGCTTCAAGTCAATAGGGGAAACAATTGTCAGCCCTAATGCGCGTAACCGTCATCAAGGTGCTCCAACACGCTTTGACGTGGTCGACGGTGGGCCTTAGCTGACGCGTTCCCCCCCCCCAGCCCCACCTCTGGAAAGTGCCGGGACAATGAACATGGGCTGGTGTGACATCCCCAAAAAACATCTACAACCGCCAGCAAAGGATCAGCGGAGGGCGCGGCCTCGCCTCCAGCAGCCACAAATCATCCAGCGCCCGCCGCGCAAAGTCGTGGCCCCCGAAGAGCGCCACGACACCCGCGGATCCGCTGAGGAAGGAGTGGTGGTACCTGGAAACGGAGGCTAATGGACAGCCCGAAACAGCCCGCTCGCGCATGTGATGGAGATGCATTGATTTGGCTCGCGGGACGATGCCAATCCACATGTGGCCGATCTGGGCAGACGAGGCGCTGGCCATCACCAAACGGTGAGATCCGGACGAAGCATCTACTTCCCTCGATGACCCTTGAAACTTCACAACTGGCAATGCCTGTCCAAAATATCTCTTGAAAATGAACTTAATAATAATAATTATTAATATTATGATAAGAATAGTAATTATAATATGGCACAAAGATGGCCACCCCGCCTGGGGATGGGCCGATCCGGCGTCAGGGCCGACGTCCCCAAAGCCTGCCACTGCGGCGGCTCCGCCGCCAAGTCCACGCGCCAGGTGTCGTCACTGCGGCAGCCGTTTTCTAGCCTCAGCTCTCAATGCGAAGGCCGAGAGTGGCCCGTTGGATCCAATTTCCACTCCTGAGAGTGGGGGTGAAGGGACATGTGAAACAAAGAAATCACGCATCCGTGACATGATGCTTCGGTGCGGGGCAATATGAGGGCGAACCACTTCCCGAGTTGAGCAGGCCAACAATCCTAGCGCCTCCTTGTCGGGGAGCAACCCTTTGCGAGGACAACTCGCACGAAACAAAAATTGAAAATCCGCGAAGGCACAAACCGCCGTGGATCACCAACCATCGGCCCACCTGGGCCGCGTCGTGGTGCGCGCGCCCTGGCGGCACCCGGCCCACAGGCTGCACTGGGGTCCAGGCCCAGCCGTCGCGCTTCTCCTCGACAAATGGATGACTGCCCCCATCTACCGGTGGCTGAGATTTTTAGCACGGGGACGTTTCCAGCTCCAAGATTCCATTGTCCGAGGAAAAGGCGTGGCAAGTGAGGAGGGGTAAACAAAATAGCCGCTGTTGCGTGAGATGGCTTGGAAAAAGACTGGTCCAGGAGGGCTTCGACGATTTGCCCGGTAGGGAAGGGGGCCTAAATAGTTGATTCTGTCCAGGCTTCGTGAAAAGACAAGCAAGTCTGCGGCACGTTGCTAGTCCAAAAGGCCACTCCTCCAGCAGCCAAAGCTCGTCAAGCATGCGACGGTTGGTGGCGTTCAGACCACCGAAGACCGCAAGCTTTGAGCCCCCAACCTCTGGGCGGATTGGCAGAGTGTCAGTGGTTGCAACGGAAACCCAGTTGACAAGCCCGATATCGCATGTGTCTGATTTTCCTGCGCATGCTTGAGCCGGTCAAAATCTACGTTCATGTGATGCAAACTTCTCGAAACGAACGAGCCCAGCAAACTCTGCCAGGTCCTGCCAGGCTGCTGGAGTCACGCTGGGCCAAAGCCGCGCCGAGGGCTTCCGAACGCCGCTCGCCTCCCGCCACTCGGCCGCCTCCAATGCCTCGACGGCCGCGGCGCGGCTTCGGAACAGCGCGGCCAGGTCCTCGGGCGGCTGTGCAGGGAGAAAGGCAACCGGCCCCACACCCCAAGCGTTGAAGAAAAAAAACAAAGCGCAGACAGGTCGAAAACAGATGCACAGTCCTCCGGCAGCGCCCGACGTGCACCTCTTGCCCTGGCCTCGCGGCACCGAACTCGTCGTGCCGAGCTCGCGCCGAAAGGCGCCAGGGCGGTCCACGCGAAGGGCGCCGTGACAGCCGC
>CAUJNA010002112.1:1647996-1670043 GCA_963377175.1 Effrenium voratum
TTTGCAGAATGCATCCTCGACTATGTATGGTCATGCTTTGTGCAATTGACATTAAAAAGTCAAGCTCAACACGGCATACCCACAGCGTGCTCCTCATTCCTCACCTGACCTCCCACAATGTTGTCTTTGTTGCCAAGTAAAACCCTTCGGCCCTGCCAATTGATTCAAATGTGTCAAGCTTCACTAGCCAAAGCAAATCAAGAAAACTGAGCAATGGTGGCTTCACACTGCGTTGAGCAAGCAAAGCTTTCTACTGTTAGGCCATTGGCTAAGCACAGACCAAGAAAAATCTGAGCAGGTGGAGAACCCGATAACCGTTCCAGCAGCCAGCAACGTTTGCCTTTCATGGGGCTGGGTAGCAAGGTGCCATGTTGCTCAGGTTCTTTGTAAAGGAAAACATGGGAACCAAACATGACAGTCTCTCGAGCCCTCATTCTTGGAGACAAGGAGTCTGCTTGAGATGCCAAGATCCATCTCTACAAGAATTAAAAGTGCTCACAAGCCCAACCCCACAAAAAGCAGCGGCCCATCCGTGTGTGGGTGCTCCAAAAGTACATCAAGCTCTAAATCCGGACAGTGAAGAATGGTGACAAAAGCCTTTCATTTACACGACCGGCCTGTAGGATTATATAGCTGCGTAACTTTGCAACAAGTATTTCCCGCTTGCCCCACGTCAGGCATGCTGGCAAGGCAACAGCTCTCTCTCTCTCTCTCTCGCTACAACGATTCAAACCATGCGATCAAATCATTCAACAAACCAGATCAGAGCGATGTGATGCCGCCATCCCTCCCCGGCAATGTCACAGCCTTGGCAGTTCTTGCCGAAGGTGAGGTAACCTACCACCATGCCTGGGCCAGTTTTGCTTGCGATGGCCTGGGGAGGTTTTCAAGTCCGGTTGTTGCGAAACGCTCAACACTGAAAAGAACACGCTGAAGACGCCGCCCAGCACCGCTCGCGTGGGTAAAACTCCTGTGTTGCCTTCGACGGGCTACCGCTTGCCTTTTGCACCACCCCACCCTTCAAGCCCATGGAAAAGGCTTTTTGTCGCATTAACAGGAATGTTCGAAAAAGGCCTTTTTGGAACTGAACCGACATGTTCGGTCCCATCCGAGGCGCAGGTGGCGAAGAGGACCAGGGCGCTGGTGAAGCCGCCGGATGCGGCCTGGAGGAAGGTCTTGGGGCTCCGGCGGCGCAGCTGATGGTAGAACTTGGGGGCGTTGTAGTGCGCCAGAAACGCGGTTGACATAGAACCTACGGAAATGAGGAAGTCAGGAAATCGGGATCAGGTGGCTTGAAAAGCTTGGGGTGGAGTCTGGATTTGATTGGCCTGGGCTGGGTAGTTTGGATTTGTTCGACAACCAAGCGGCCTTGTTGGAGAACTTTCAGGTTGGCAATTGACAGCCAGCCGGTGTCGTTTTGTTCAACCCAGCACGAGGGCTTTGATACGGACAACACTAGACTTGTCCTTCTGGCCAGTTGAGTCACAATGAAAATCTGATTAGAAGCTCAGCAAACTCAGTAGGGGCGAGGTATGCGCCCTTTTAATGCATTAACGTTGGCTTTGGAGATGCCTGCCCCGGGAACACCAATGGACACATCAAAGGGGTGTCCCGCGCTGTGCAGGGCTCGTTTTGAATGTCAAACAAGGAACAACGTAGGAACAGCAAAACATCAAATGACCAGTTCCTGAAAGTCTGGGCAAGGGTTCCATTTCCCCTTTTCGTAGATGTGCAAATTGTACGATGTGCGATCGACCAACCAATTGGCTGGTGGCTTGTGTTGGTGTGTTTGGGAGACAAGTATGCAGACCGAATGCGCTGGCCATCCCTGCCAAATAGACTCACACAAGCAACGCATGCTGAAATTCCAGACTACCCCCGCATCACCGGAGCTCCCCACTTCAGCGCCTACCAGCACCATGGTTTGCAGGCTCACCCCCATGTAGTTCCACTGCCCCTCCTCACCCAAGCTGAACCGCGTCTCCAGCTCCTGTGCAGCTGAAACCGAGCAGCCAGAAGACAGGAGGCTAGAAGCGTGCGAAGTAACAAAGGCCTTGGGAGAAGTTTGAAGTGCTTTGGCTCGCAAAAAGTGGTTACGCACTCACTCAGACCGCGCAAATGCGATCTTTACTACAGCTCTGCACTCAGACCAAGGAAGTCACTCACTCCAGACGCTGAACAACGAGAGGCGCAAGGACACTAGCTTGTGCAAAACTGACATAAACTGACTTGCGTCTCTAAACATAATTTGGCACCAGCGTGTCGTGCGAGAGTGCGGGGTGGGGGTGGTGCAAATTGGATTTCAACAGCTAATGTGGTTGCAGTGTTTACAGGTGCCGCGGGAGCAGCCCCGCATCAAAAGTATCACCCGCGCACTTGCACTGCCATCACCATCCTTGGACGCACCGCTGCCAAATTGCTTATAAACAGGTTCGCTGGCGCTTCACTCACCCGCATCAAAGGGTGGTATGGGGTGAAGGTGACTGCGGCATACTCGCACACACTGCTGTCACATCATGTGTTCACGCCTGCTGACATACAGTACTTGCTTGCGCCCGCTCCTGCAAAGGTACATTTGAACTTCACCCCTCTGCTGCAGATCGCTTTACACGATGACACAAACACACACACACAAACAAACACAAACACAAACACAAACACAAACACAAACACACACACACACACACACACACACACACACACACACACACACACACACACACACACACACACACACACACACACACACACACGCACGCACGCACGCACGCACGCACGCACGCACGCACGCACGCACGCACGCACGCACGCACCCACACACACACACACACACACACACACTTGAACTCCCGAGGGAGGTTGCTTATCTTCGAGTACAACTTGTCGGCTGGGTTAGTTCGAGTGGGTAATTTTCGAGCGGCGAGACCGCAATTCAGGAGCCAAAATAGCCTGGGCGTCCTGGTGATCTGGAACGAACTCTAGATGCCAGGATGCCCTCAGGAGCCGGCGCGCTCACGATCATGAAACCTCCGGTGTGGCGCACGTCCAAAGCTGCGAGAGGATGCCAGTTGCGCTGGTAGAGGAAGGGCCGCACGAGATAGGCGCGCGAGGGTCCAGGTTGGTGTCAAAGGAGTCCTGTCTTGAAAGAACACGTTGACACCCTTGACACTGCCAATCTTGAAGTTTCACAAACGAAGGTCCACCGTACATAAACTGGACTTCGCCAGGGTTGAATCATAAACGATCCAGCGCTTGCTCCAGGTCCGATATGTGTCGCCATCCAGGGGTGGTGGTTCCTGGGTTCCACCAAGGATGACAGGTTCATCAGGAACAAAGATCTTGACCCAGTCCTCCCCCGCAAAGCGGCTGAGCTCAACCCAAGCACGCGGTGTAACGGGCCGTGGAGGCTCATGATCAGGATGATCAAAGTCCATGGTGTCGCCTGGTGAAACACTACGCACCTAAAACAGCTGAACATGAGCATCAAAGCATGGAGTTCAAGACAGGCACATGCAAAGCAACGAGCTCGAAGCACAACCTAATTGTCAAGAGCCGGCAGAGATTCTGCACTTTCGTTTGAAGATGCGCCTCCTGTAATCGAATTTGATCTCGAACACCGACCAATGCGACACATTCTGAAGACCAACTTTGAGGTCATATTGATGGAGAAGAACTTGAAGAGCTTGATGAAAACGTTCAACCGGGATGGATGTGAAAAAAGCCTGATAAGTCCTGCGAAACAAGTTGAACGTACTCCTCCGGATCAGCGTTGGAGAGTGCGTCCCAAAGTTGTCGAACGATGTCCTGTACCGAAAGTTGACCTGGAATGTGTGGAAAGGTGATCTTGGTAAGGTCAAAGACGAGGGCATGGAAAACTGTCAGAAGTGGGGCAGCCCATGTGTGAAAAAAATGAAATAATGGGCCTCGCGGCTTGGGAAGAATTCTCGCTGTGGGCAATGGCGCATGCAGCCGGAGTCCCCAGGCATATTGACGCTGGATTCGTAGAGGTATCTTGGTAAGCATATGAGCCCGGAAAGCAGCAGCTGGTTGACGGCAAGGAAAAAAACTTCACCAGTGCAAAAAGTGCAGTGAAGTAATTTGTAAAGCAGGTTGTAGTGTGCTTGAGCATCATCAAGAGCTAGAGGTCGTAGTTGACGATGTAGATGCGGGTGCACGATATCCCAGTTTGCGAAGGATACGGTGTACCCATGGAGCACTAAGTTGTGGTCGTAGAATATACTGCCACTTGCTCTCCTGTGTCAAAACGGAACGCGCGGGTCCCCGCGTTGTACGGCACAGTACAACCAATAGTTCTGCGCACGTCGCCAGTGGTGCAGGGCAGTGCAACAAAGGGGCACGCTGATCGCGTTGAAGTTGGAGAAACTTGCAGCACCTGGAGTGCTCCACACGCAGAACAAAGGTGCCCACTAATTCCAAAGTGGCCGCCAGCGATGACAAAGTCCAGGAGGAGCTGTAAATCTTCGGCACGAAACGCAAGAACCAACCAATCAGGCAAAACCATGAATGCGCACAACCCATTCAGAAGCACACCGGTTCGGAAGACTCAGCAACGTCACAACTAAAGTGGCATGAAAGAGAGCTGATTGTACAAACACTGCCGCGCTACCGTTCAAGATGTGGAACGCGGGTGCAGCCAACGTGCTCCGTGCTCCCCTGCTGTAGGTGGTTCCAGGGTAAATCCGCACGCCCCTCCAGGGCCGAATGTCCTCCCTCAGGAGCCGGGGCCCCGCGGTCATGATCACGAAACCTCCGGCGCGGCGCATGTCCAAAGCTGCAAGAGGATGCCAATTGCGCCGGTAGAGGAAGGGCCGCACGAGACGCGGAAAGGCGCGTGAGGGTCCAGCGCTGGTGTCAAAGGAGTCCTGTCTTGAAAGAACACGTTGATACCCTTGACAATGCCAATCTTGAAGTTTCCAAACGAAGGTCCACCGTACATAAATTGGACTTCCCTCGTCTTCGCCAGGGGTTGAATCATAAACGATCCAGTGCTTGCTCCAGGTCCGATATGTGCTGCCATCCAGGGGTGGTGGTTCCTGGGTTCCACCAAGAATGACAGGTTCATCAGGAACAAAGATCTTGACCCAGTCCTCCCCCGCGAAGCGGCTGAGCTCAACCCAAGGGCGCAATGTCACGGACCGTGGAGGCTCACGATCAGGATGATCAAAGTCCATGGTGTCGCCTGGCGAAACACTACGCACCTACAACAGCTGAACATGAGCATCAAAGCACGGAGTTCAAGACAAGCACATGCAAAGCAACCAACTCGAAGCACAACCCAATTTTCAAGAGCCGGCAGAGATTCTGCACTTTCCTTTGCAGATGCGCCTCCTGTAATCGAATTTGATCTCGAACACCGACCAATGCGACACACTCCGAAGACCAACTTCGAGGCCATACTGATGGAGAAGAACTTGAAGAGCTTGATAAAAACGTTCAACCGGGATGGATGTGAAAAAGCTTGATAAGTCCTGCGAAACAAGTTGAACGTACTCCTCCGGATCAGCGTTGGAGAGTGCGTCCCAAAGTTGTCGAACGATGTCCTGTACCGAAAGTTGACCTGGAATGTGTGGAAAGGTGATCTTGGTAAGCTCAAACACGACGGCGCCGAAAACTGTCAGAAGTGGGGCAGCCCATGTGTGAAAAAATGAAATAATGGGCCTCGCGGCTTGGGAAGAATTCTCGCTGTGGGCAATGGCGCATGCAGCCGGAGTCCCCAGGCATATTGACGCTGGATTCGTAGAGGTATCTTGGTAAGCATATGAGCCCGGAAAGCAGCAGCTGGTTGACGGCAAGGAAAAAACTTCACCAGTGCAAAAAGTGCACTGAAGCAATTTGTAAAGCAGGTTGTAGTGTGCTTGAACATCATCAAGAGCTAGAGGTCGTAGTTGACGATGTAGATGCGGGCGCACGATACCCCAGTTCGCGAAGGATACGGTGTACTCATGGAGCACTAAGTTGCGGTCGTAGAATATACTGCCACTTGCTCTCCTGTGTCAAAACGGAATGCGCGGGTCCCCGCGTTTCAACGGGTACGGCGCAGTAAAACCAATAGTTCTGCGCACGTCGCCAGTAGTGAAGGGCAGGTTCAAAAAGGCATGTTGATCGCGTTGAAGTTGGAGAAACTTGCGATACCTGGAGTGCTCCCTATGCAGAACAAAGGTATCCACTAATTTCAAAGTGGCTGTTAGCGATGACAAAGTCCAGGAGGATCTGTAAATCTTCGGCACGAAACGCAAGAACAACCAATCAGGCAAAACCATGAATGCGCACAACCAAAACCTACACAGCGACACTCACAAGCACACCGGTTCGGAAGACTCAGCAACGTCACAACTGAAGTGTCATAAAAGAGAGCTAGCTGATTGTACAAAACACTGCCGCGCTACTGTTCAAGAGGTAGAAGAGCTGGATGAGGTCACTGAGAACATCGCTACCAAAAGATGGCCACGTACGCGGGTGCAGCCAACGTGCTCCGAAGCTTCCACCGCCCTTCCCTGCTGCGCACGAGGTCATGGAAGTGTGCAGCAGCGGTGTCGGCGAGGACACCGCCTCTGGAGACCAAAACGTGCTGCTGGCGAATCATGGAAGTTCCGCCAACGCACCATGGCCGGGCACAATCCGCGTCCGGTAGTGGTGCATCATACCATTTTAAAGGTCGGATCAACTCTTCGTTCTCAAGAATGTTGATCACCGCCCGGACGTCCGTATTGTGCGCCCACTGAAATGACCTGACTGCATGAGCACGAAGGTTGCCAGGCATAGTTCTGCGGGGTTCGAAGTGGAAGAGCACCACGAACTTGGTGTTGGAGCCATGTTTGCTCTGAAGTGGGTGTTGACGTAGTGGGAGCATGCTTGACAAACAGGCGTGGCATCGGGCTTTTCACGTGTAGTATTCCAGGATCTCCTGAGGCGAGCTATGATCCGAAGGCGGAGGTGGCGCATGATGCGCGGAATCAGTGGCTGCAAGCATCGGATCTGAGGCTGACGAGGGGAGCGACCATGTAGTGAATTGAGAATGGGGCTCTTCGCAAGTCAAAAGATTTCCCATCAACGGCAGCAGCACTAGCCATGGGTAAAATTGCACTTGACTCTGAAGGCCTGGAAGGGGAAGTTGTGTTCGCTGCGGACACGGTGGGTGGCGCGGTAGTAGCGGATCGTGAGCTTTGCGTGTCGCGGCCAGCTAAGCTTTGAGAAGCTCACTTTGGCGTTGGAGTGAATGACAATTCGCGACTGCATCGGCGTTAGGTAGCCGCGATGAAATGGCTTGGTGCTGCTGCGCAAGGTGCTCGAGGATGTTGTTGGCCAGATGGCCAAATGCTCACGAGTCTTGATGCATTGATTGAAGTCCTCCAAGTTGAGTCCCAGGGAGCTGGCAGTGTCCTTCTCGAGGGTAAGAAGGTTGAGCTGGTACGGAATCCTTCCCAAGTCACAAAGCGGCCGTGAGCAAAGGGTGTAGCAACCAGTTTGAAAGGCCACCACGTATTGCTTGAACTAAACGTACATCACGAATGTCGAGCTCAGCCACTCCATGTTCACGAGTGTGATGAGTATTGGCGACTGAAACTGGTAGAGTGATGGAGTAGAGCTGGTTGCGATCCAGAAGACTGTCTCCAGAATTCCACTCCGCCGGAGGTGTGCCTGAAGTCAGGCGTTGAGTGCTCTGCGTAGCTGAAGAATCACTGAAGAACTGGGCGGGGGAGGATTTGCGAATGTAGTCTGTGTTGGCATGGGCTGGTGCGCAGGTAGCGCATGAGGGGCACGATGACATGGATCAAGCGAAAGAGGAAGCCCAGGCGCGGGATGGTATGGGGCAAGGCAAGGAGTAGGAGGGAATCTTGATCTGTAGATCCGCCGGGCCTGCGAGAGCATCCCCTGCGATTCCTTTCGCGTGACGCATCTGGTGACACACTCATTGCCTCGATGGGATTGCGCACATGCGTTGCCAGCGTGGGAGCCGAAAACGTTGGCGCGTGACGAGTGGGCCTTGGCTGTGGGTACTGAAGCAGGAGGAGGTAGTGGTTCAGGAGGTGGAGGTGGTGGTGGTAGTTCTGAAGGTGCTGCAAGGGGTGGTACGTGTAGAAGAGGAGGTGGCGGGTTCTGCGTCACAGGTGGAGGAGCACAAGGCAAATGAGGAGGGTTGGCGGGTTGTCGAAGAATCCGAACAAGCATGGTTTGAACATCTCGAGGCGACGTTGTCCGTCCAAGATTATGCTGATCTGAGATGTCAGAGACGAAAGTTGCGCTCGGCATTCCCGAAGTAGACGGTGCTAGCGCATGATGCAGGTAGTTCTGCGCTGCGGGCACGGAAGGTGGCTGTGGCACCGAAGCACCGCCGCTGGAACCCTGCCACATCAAGGAGTTAAGCCAATATTGAGAATCTGCTTGGCGTGGATCATCATCACGATCATTACGTCTGCGTGCTTTGCGAGGTGGTGATTCGGATCGCCCACGTCGGCGCCGAGTACGAGATCGTTCACGATCATGACGGCGAGGCATGATCAAGCGCAAGACGAGGATTCCAAAACTCAACGCTTGAGACACAAAGCACTCAAAACCAAGGCACAAGCATGTAAATGAAGAACGCAAGTAACGTCAGCCGATCCGCTCCAGGCAGCGCAGTTGGAGTCAATGGTGAGTGAAATGGCTTACGCTGTCTTCCCTTTAGCGAGACCTCGTTTCTGTTTAAAAGGTGAAATTCCGCTGGTCTAGTGCTCGATGCCAATGTCAAATTAAACGGCAATGCCGTCCCGAGCCACGCAATGGGAGCATCCGAGGGTCCCCCGAGACGGGGTAATCACACTTGAACTCCCGAGGGAGGTTGCTTATCTTCGAGTACAACTTGTCGGCTGGGTTAGTTCGAGTGGGTAATTTTCGAGTGGCGAGACCGATGGCTTCCCTCTAGAGTCGAAAACGTTCCCAGTTCCAACATGAAGCACACACAGCAAGAGAAACCACGGGCCAAAACGACATTGCAAATCTGGTGCAGGTACACATCAAGGCGTCCCTTGATGCATCCAGTCATCCTCGATAGCTTCGTTGGCGTGGCTACGAGGAGACCGCCACGCCCCCTGCTGTAGGTGGTTCCAGGGTGAATCTGGAACTCGGCACACACACACACAGACACACAGACACACAGACACACAGACACACAGACACACAGAGACACAGACACAGACACAGACACAGACACAGACACAGACACAGACACAGACACAGACACAGACACAGACACAGACACAGACACAGACACAGACACAGACACAGACACAGACACAGACACAGACACAGACACAGACACAGACACAGACACAGACACAGACACAGACACAGACACAGACACAGACACAGACACAGACACAGACACAGACACAGACAGACACAGACACAGACACAGACACACAGACACAGACACAGACACAGACACAGACACAGACACAGACACAGACACAGACACAGTGCACACACACACACACACATGCACATGCACATGCACATGCACATGCACATGCACATGCACATGCACATGCACATGCACATGCACATGCACATGCACATGCACATGCACATGCACATGCACACGCGCGCGCGCGCGCGCGCGAATGAGTTGGCTTACTCGATTCGCTACTGAAAGCATGACTGGCGGCACAAGCTACTAGTGCAATGAGCCAATGCGGTGAGCAAGGTTGGAAACTTGGAAACCATGTACGCAGAACCCGCTCACGGACTCACCCGTTCAACCACAAAACAAGCAATTTGTTAAGAGCTTGCCCGTCCGAGACGGTGGTGTTTTGTTCGAAGGCCAGTGCTGGCATGCGACTTTGGAACCCTTAGCTCGACAGGATTTGTGTTCATCCCACCAGCCACAGGGAGAGCCGGTGCAGGGCGGCCGCTTGTGCAGGCAGGGACGCACCTGCGCGAGGTACCCCTGCCTGCTCCTGGTAGTACTTGCCGGTCTCCGAATAGGCGCCGTCAAAAAGGCGCCAAATCATGAAGAGCACCACGCCGACCTGCATACAGTACGTCAAATCTGAGGAGCCGTCTGTTGCGCGGAATACGGTGAATCAAGACTTCAGTTGGTGCATGACAGTATACATGTAAAATCAGAAGAAAGCCTGTGAAAGCACACCTTGGCTCCAAACTAAAATGCTACTTGGAAGCCCCAAAAGATCTCCAACTTCGCTTGCCAATGCAGGATTGCCAACGCAAACAGCTGATGTTGTGAACCCAGTGCCACCCCCAACCCAAGACGCCAAATGCAAGCGAACAGAATGCCAGCCTCGCAGGCAAGGCCCAGGAAACTGGAGAAGGCCAACTTGGAAAGGTCCCGCAAGAGGCACAGCGGCATCAGGATCACAACCTGCGTGCCAAAAGCAACACAAAGACGACTGGGTCTTGTTTGGGTTTAAATGCGAATGACTGACACAAGAAGACAAACCTCCAAACTGCCCCTGGAAATCTGGCTCGACTGTTCTGTTTAACTTCTGATTCAACTCGTGATTCGACCTTGCAATGAGGGGCTGAGGTTTGCCAACCAGGTAGGCTGCAACTGGGGCTGAAAACACAGTCTGTTTGGAAGCTGCACCGAAAGGAGAAGATAAAAAGCTTTGGGGACGAAATGGAAGAAAGCCAACATGAAAGACTGGCAATCAAACGAGTGCTTCATGTCGGGCAAACCACGGCCAAGCTCAGAATCCTAGCTGTGCAAGGGCCAATGGCCAAAAGGGTACCAAAGACCTGCTGCAGCAGCAGGACAGGATGAACGGCCTGGAACTGCAGCGAGTGAAACGGGCCCGGGGCAGTGAACAAAAGCAAAACGTGAAACCGGGAGCGCGGCCGTTCAAACTAAAATGCTACGGCATGCCTGACCAGCCAAAAAGCACTGCCCCAATCAATCCCCAAAAGGCTCCCTGAACCAGCCGCGTCAACCGAAAAGGCTGAATAGGGATCTTTGGTTCTGAAAGCCTCTTCGGTTGACGGGCCTTTTCCAGAAGCAATTTAGGCCTGCAAAACAACACAACTTTACAAACTGCCAAATCAAGACAAGGCAAAGAAATTCAGACCCCCATGCCTCCTGAGTGGTATATACAAGCCCTATCAAAAACACAATGGACGTTGAGAGATTGTGCCTGACCTCTGGCTCCAATCAAACAAATACCACAGGAGTCACAGTTGCCTACTCCTTCCAGAAGGGACAGTGCACTAGTTGAAGCCTCCACGTTGAAACCCAAGACCTTCGAACAAGGGACACTGTCAGCGCCCCTCGGTGCGGCTGCTTGAATCTGCGCCAAGCGTTTTGGGGGGGAAGTTGGTGACTCATTCCCATCTCATCGACCTTTGTAATTGCTGCCAATGAACCTTTTGCCTTTCAAAGATGTCAAAGGCCGCTTGCCCGAAGCACATGCTTCACATGGAAACTTCCAAGCCCAACCCAAGCCAATCCCCCCCGGCCAGAATGGTGAGGAAGCTGCCACGTTGGGTGGCGAACCAGGACTCCCAGCCCACGTAGTGCCAAATGTCTTCACTGTTCTTCCCGATGACGATAGCGTAGGCGGTGCCTCGCGAGCCATGGCAGCTCACGATTAAATCTGTTGAAAGATGCCGAACATCATGTGCGAGAATGGTCGTCAAGTTGCAGCGCTGGAAACCTGTCTGCTTTCACACATTGCCCAAACCCCACAAGTTGGTTTCTTGCTTGACCACAACATTGACCTGCGCGCACCCTGTCCTTCAGTCTGAGATGGGGTTTGACCCTTGGAACCAATCCAATTGAGTTCTAGCGCAACCCGAGAAAAGGCTCTGGGATCTACCCACAAAGCTTCCACTCAAACAAGTCAGTCTAGGCGGTCCGTATTTGGTCATGCCCCCGCGTCACTTCTCCACTTGTCAGGAGTTTGCACAGCCCTGAAAGCCGCGAGTGCGAATGCTCCTGCGGATCCCCAAGTGCCCGCCAACCAAAACAACGCCTAATAGGCTGATTGGTTATCACGGAACCAAAGAAGCGAAAAGAAACTTGCGCCATTTGGAAGGGTCAAACTCGCTCAAAATCCACTGACGGGACTCTTTCGAGTCTAGTTTGGGGGAGGTATGTGTCAAGTGATGTAGTGGCATCGAGGCGGTCGCAAATGTCTGTAAGCACTTTGTGCAATGCAACTCAGCCGCAGGTTGGAACTTTTGGATCCTCTTTGACTCTTTGTTTTCAGCCCCGTTGGGCTCCAGGCTGGAGTGAGCTGCGCAGCTAATTGGTTTCCCTGTCACACACACAGTTGCTCAAACACATCCCCAGCAATTGAAGTTTCGGAGTTGCAATCACCCTGTGGTTCTGTGTTACTTCAAAATGGGACGGTGTCTCCAACATCCTTGGCTTATATAGTGGTGTGGGGAAGCACTCTAGTGGTGTGGGGATGCGGGTTGTTTTTGCTGGTTTGCAGTCAAAACCACAGAGAGCATCGGCAGCTGTCGCAACAAACTGCTAAAAGAATAGAAAATTGTAACAAGGGTCGAGTTTGCATTCCTGCCCAGTCTCCGGAAACACCCACCTGCTGTTTTCAGCATAATTTGGCCGCGGCGCAAGTGAAGGCCGTCTTGACCAAGTTGGTGGCCTGACAGGCGGGAGTCAAACCAACTCTTGCGAATTCCCTCAACAATCCGATGAGAAAGGGTCACTTTTTGCAACACCGGGCCGGACATTCTTCGAGAATGTGCAGTCAATGAAAAAGCTTCCTGACGGAAGTTCAAGACCACGGATGGACTTTGCACGGCATGGTCCCGGCATGGACCTGAAAGACAGTGTGACGTGCGATTCCAAGACCGATCGAGCAGCCATGCAAGCTGCTGTTTCCAGTTTCCAAACCCAACAGCAATGGGGTGCAGGGCTGCCATAAGCACATCGAGCAATCAAGAAAAGAACTGGCCGGGATGTCCGATATCCCGTGCCTTGGGGCTGCTCCGCAATTTGGTTTTACCTCGCCGTTTGGGGCTTCAACAAGATCGGGATCAATGGGGGCCAAAAAGCAAGGCAAACAAGCACACAGGCAGCCAGGCTACCAGGCCATTGTTGCACATTGACTACTGTTCGTCCAAGCACAGGCAGTTTCTCAGTCAGCCAACAAGGGATTGTAGCAGGCGATTGAAAATGCGCAGTTTGGGCTTGGGCATTACCACAAATCGTCGTTCAGCATCGTTCAGCTTGGATACAAGCAGACTGCGCTCTCTCCCCAAGGCAACAGCCCAGGACTACAATCCCTGCATGTGCACGCTTTGCCGCCCCCCCACCCCCTCGGCGACGCTTGGCTTGTGCCACGCCTCCATGATGCCCCCGAAGGTGTAGCCGCTGGTGATGGCATGGCCACAGGCGCCGTGGCTTTTGGTGTCCGTGGCTTCGCAGGCTCTGCCCAGGGACCAGAAGGAGTACATCATCACCTCAGGAGCCGGGGGAAAAAGAGAGAAACATGCACAGAGCTGAAAACTGTCCGCCAACCAGAGCATGTGCATCGGCCACGATGCCCAAGGCACATCTCACCGGCACATCAATCCCCAGCTCCGGAACACTTGCAAATGCCGACAGGAGCCTTAGAACTTGCATCGCAGGCAGTGTGGACACAAACGTTTCTCGGACAATTTTTGTGCAAATTGCAAAGTCTCTGGACAAGCTGTGAGGCAGGTAAAGGAGTTGTCAAATTATACCTTTGGGTAACAAGGCCAGTCGGGCTGTCACTTCAACCCAGATGGCAAATCATACAAAGCGAAACGTTAGCAATCCATCGCTGTGTTTCCTCCTCACAGTCGCCAGTTGTTGCACCAGCCTTTGCAATTGTGAGAGTGTCTGGTGCCCCTGGCACCATCGTGGACGAGCAACTGAAAGAGTGGACGCTAACAAAGGGCTCTCGGGAAGTTTTTGTGGACGTATTGAAAGTAGCTTGATATTTGACACTGGTAGTCAGTGGAAGTTGAAACACAGTGTCTGTTGCACATGTACAACATTCTGGCACAGGACGCTCAGTGAGAGCAAAGGGCTCCACTTGGCGCTGGTTTAGTTTTTTGTTGACGTTGTTGCACACAGGTTCATAGACTGGCGCTTCTCCGTGCCGTGACTTTTTCTCCCAGGCGTTGCAATGCTAAAACACTAATGACATGACTAAGCCCCCAAGTCTACAAAAGCAGCACGTTGTTTTCAGTCCGTATGCCAGGGCAAGTACGAGGAAAGACCATGCGAGGAATCACTTGCCTTGGACATGAACAAAAAGCGAGCCTGGGTTATCCAGAACGAATACTGTCCAATCTCGGTGGCTTGTTGAGACTAAGTATCCTGCTGCATCAACCTGATGCATCCGAAATTCTGAAACTAAATTCACTGTATACCTAGAACAATACTTGAGGCAAGGTGCGAGACCGGGCTTGAATCGCTTGCACTACGCCTATTCCCTAGCTATAACGGAAGGCGCCGGTAGTCGAGGCGCTGTGTAGAAGGCAATCATAATCAAGACTCCCGAGATCATGCCGGTTCCGGCAGCCAAACCGTTGGGCAAACTGAGGATGCCTTCCCCCACGATGCCCTTGGCAATGTTGAAGGATGTCAGCATTACCTAAGCGTCCCAAAGAGACTGAGTTCGCCCAACGACCGAAAGAAAGAGCGCTGGAGAGTTATGCACACCATGCAAAAACATATTGTGTAATCGTGAAGAAGTTGTTTTTATTTTCGGGGGGGTTCAGGATTATTCTGGAGATTTAGTTCAGACAAGTCGGGGCTTGGGTTGGTAGTCATGGCCCTGGGTGGGCTTTGTCTAGCATCATTGTTAGTCCTCTGGTTTGGGCTGATTTTGGAGCGTTGCCAGCAAACCCGCCTACACCAACCCAAGACTTCCCCAAAGCAAACCCGACAACTGCGAAACGAGCCGCAACCCGCGACTGACCCTGGGCTGCTATGCTTTTTCTGCCAGCGTACAGCCCTGTCCGTGCCCTCCTTCCACCCCGCTTCCGGCGTCCCATCAACCCAGTCCTTGCCCGAGCCGCCGGCACCCCTGCAAAGTCCTCGGCGTCACTGGTTTCCGCCTCCGAGTCGAAAACAGACTCATCCTCCGACAGCTCGCTCGCAGTCTGGCGTGGCCGCAACGGAAGGACCCCTATGGCAATGGGGAGAACGAGGACTGCGTCGCCAAATGGGATCGGCATTGGCATGGTTGATATACTCAGAAACTCCCGAAGGTTCCAGGAAGGGAATGTTGCAGAAACTGAATTGGACAAGCCCCTTGCGCAACAGCAACTCTCAAATGATGTCGAAGAAACAGGCGATGGTTTCAAGAAAAGGCAGGCAAAGATGAACCCTCCTGCGCATACCCCTTCGCACGCTGGTGTTTTTTTCTGCTTGATGTTTACCATGTTTACAAACTGAAATTCGTGGATCTTGGGTCTCCATCATGATCTTTCAACCCCCCCATGCCTGAAGGCACAAACCTTACGCAAGCCGCAGATTCTCAGATCCCAACCAGGAAGCAGCGTACGATGCAGCTTGATGTTCTGTCTAGCCTTTTCTATGCGTTCCCAGGGCGGCATGCGTTCAGTTTGAAGGGTGGCGCAGTCGCTTCAGGTCTCTTTCAGTTGGCTCGACCTGTCCTGGACGATTCAGCAACTCCCACAGGTCCGAGAATAAGAAAGGAGACACAACCAGACATGGGAAATGTCTGGGCGCTGAGTCTACCAAATACAAAAGAGGAAATGACCTGCTAGACTGGCTATACTGCACATAACAAAAACAGCACCAGACAACAGGGCGCGTGATAGGCAGTCCCCTTGCAAGCCTCCTCCAGCACGTGCATAATGGCGTTCTCCAGGCACGCCGCGTAGCGCTTAAACGCGGAGCTTGGCTTTTGGAGAACAGGGGTGCCTGCTCTGCATGAACTGCGTGAACTTCCCTGGTGCACACTTGCCACTTGAGGTTTGGTTTGGGCCTCGAGCCACTGGTCAGTCGCCTCCAGATTGCCTTAGGCCTTGTGAATCCAGCTTGATCTCGCTGGCCAGAAAGTCTTTGTTATAAGAAAGCAGGGCTTTGCCAGAACAAAAACAAAAGAATCCAGAAGAAGCAGGTCTGCTGAGCGACCTACGTTTATTTCCATGATTCGAGATGGAAAGACAAACGGGAGGCTACAGGCAATTCTGGGAAGGAAGATAATCTGGCAAAGAGAGGATCATTTTTGTAGAACATTGAATATGCTAAGAAACATTGCTATAAGTAGTAAAATGCAATGCGAAAGAGAGTGGAAAAGCAAATCCGAACAAACGGTTCGAAAGGCAACGCCCAATGCTTGCGTGCAGCCCCTGGATCAAGGCATCAAGCTTGGTGATACGGGGACTTCGTTAGGGTCTGGGAGCTGGGAAAACCACTTCTTCAAGCACTGCTATGGCTTATCTTTCACACAGATTTATCTCGTCTTAGGTGGCAAGTCTGGGGGACGAAGATGGCAGGCAATGCCACAATGAAGCTGACCCCTCATGGATGCACCACCATTTTGTAACCTCAAGCTGAATCTGGGCTAGCTGCGCCCCTCTGCGTGCACACTAAGCGCGCTCGCAAGGGCTGGGAAAACCGTCGGTCGAGATGCCCAAGAAGTGGGTAGTCCGACGAACAACCTCTTGCATGTTCCACATCGGATGGTTGGTCAAGCCAAAGCATGAATTTCCCCTCACTTGGACAACCCCATCCCAATCAAAGATACCAGTTCAGCTGCGTTCAACGCGTGTGCGACCGGGCAAAACCTATGGCATGCATGCCACTACAGAAATAGCGCTGCCAGCCTGCAAGCCGAGGAAAATATGGGCCGGAGACGAATGATCGGGCAGCAGGCGCCAAATTCAGCCTATCTGGTCTCAGCTAGAAAGGTCAGACTAAAACGCAGCATGTGTGTGTGTGTGTATGCGTTGTTGAATCAAGTGCATTCGTTGTACTTCCAAAGCAACAAATGCTTTCCTCATGTCACACAAGAGGATCCACGTCCACCCCAATAGCATTCATTGTTGGTCACTGCTGTGGACCGAGAGAGAAATCCGAGAAGCCGAGCATGTGAAGAGAGAGAGAGAGAGAAGGAACAACAGGTCTGCGAGCAGACGGGGAGCCTCCATACGTTCTCCCACGGCGAATTGGTTTTGATAGTTTTCTCAAAGTATATAAAATGAATTTCTGCAAGAACAAAAAGGAAAGTGCGTATCGCTGCGTTGCCGATGTAATTCTCGCACAATCTCAAATGACAAAGGTCCTCCGATTGCAGAAGCTCGCAAGTCTTTGAAGCAACAAGGCATTCAATTCCTGCTTGCTTCTTTCACTCATGACCTCCGAAAGACTGCTGGAGTTCTGACAAGGATTGATTCATTCTGCAACACAAGCAGATGAGCACATAACAATGGGCCAGTCCAAAACTAAGCAAATCATGGTTTTTCGGATCCATCGCATTTTGGTCCAAGTTTGGCACTTAAATAAGCGACAGGTCGCAAACGCCTGTTGCAAGGTCAGCATCTGGAGTGAACTTTGGGCAGCCGCCTTTGGGCATCTGCCAACATCTGTCAGTGATGTAGCAAACGTCCACCATCGGCTTTCACATTGTCAGGCAACCATGGTGCAAAATCTTGAAGTGTGTACTGAACGCATACATGTCAGCAGAAACAACTAAGTCCATTTGCAACGCAGGTCAAACAAGCAAAGATTGACACTTGCCCTTGCACCTAGCTATGTCTGCGTTTTGACGCAGTGCTTCACTCAGCAGTGCTCGGACTTCTCTTCCAGGCGCAGCATCACTTCTCGCAAGCTTTGCCAAAGTGGTTGCAGCAGTAATCCTTCCTCGGAAGGGTCGAGGAGTTCCACCAATTCAAGCGATAAGCTGCAAGCTTTTCTTTTCAAACAAAAAAACGCCAACCGGCCCAAGGGGTCTCAGTATCAATACAAACTCATATGGTCCCTTGCATACGCCGATTCTGGTGCACGTGTGTGTGTGTGTGTGTGGTTGTGGGTGTGTGCGTGTGTGTGTGTTTGTGTGTTTGTGTGCCTGTCACATTGTTGGTGCGTGTATGTGCGTGCGCTCGTGCGTTTGTGTGGTTGTGTGTGTGTGTGTTTGTGTGCGTGTGCGTGTGTGTGGATGTGGTGTGTGTGTGTGTGCGCACGGGCGTGCATGAGTGGTTTTCGGAGTTGTGTGCATTGTGTGCATGTTGCGCGTATGTGGCGTTTGTTGTGCTGCGCGCGTTTGTGTGTTTGTGTGTATGTGTTGTGTAGCGCTGTGCTGTGTTGGGTGTTCAGTATTGGGTGTTCTACGTTGCGAAATGTCTGTTTGTTGCGTGTGTTGTGTGCTCTGTGCTGCGT
Source organism: Effrenium voratum (assembly GCA_963377175.1). Lineage (NCBI taxonomy): Eukaryota > Dinophyceae > Suessiales > Symbiodiniaceae > Effrenium > Effrenium voratum. The sequence goes on from CAUJNA010002112.1 coordinate 1,666,358, forward strand.
GGTGTGTGTTGCGCTTTGTGTGTTGCGTGTCGTGCGCTTCGTGTTGTGTGTGTGTGTTTGTGTTTTGTGCTGTGGTGTTTGTGCTTTGTGTGTCGTTTTGTTTGTTGTTGTTGTTGTTTTCCTCTCTGTGTTGTGCGTTTTATGTTTTGTGTTGTGTGTTGTGATGTTTGTCTTGCGTGTTGACGTCAGGGATAACACATGTTCAGGCGCTTACCGCAGCTTCAAGCGGTCACTTCAGTTCACATTGGTTGTCACAATCGACCAGTTTTGTGAGACACGGACACATCCCGTAAGAACAGTGACTGCTTTGTGCTGTGTGTTGCGCTGTGTGCTGCACTTTGTGATTTATGTGTTGCGCTTTGGCCTTTGGGCGGTTGTCTTTGCGCTTGTGTGTTTGTGTGGTGTGTGTGTGTATGTGCGTGATGGTGCGTAATTGCCTGTGGTCTTCTGTGTTTGTGCGCGCGTGTCTCTTTGTGTGTGTGTGCTTGTTTGTGCTTGTGCGTCTTTGTGCGTTTGGGTGTTTGTGTTTGTGTGTGCGTGTGTGTGTGTGTCTTTGTGTCTGTGCGTGTGTGTGTTTGTGCTTTGTTTGTGTGCGTTTTTGCGTGTTCGTGTCTTTGAGCGTTTGCGTGTGTGTGTGTGTTGGTGCGCGTGTTCGCTTGTGTTTGCGTGTGTTTGCGCGCTTCCGTGTTTGCGTGTTTCAGTGATTGTGCTTGTCTGTTTGTGTGTTTGAGTGCGCTGGTCTTCTTGTTTGTGTGTGTTTGTGCGCTTGTGCTTGTGTGTGTGTGTTTCTTTGTGCATTTGTGCGTTTGCCTGTTTGTGGCGTTTGTGTTTGCATGTCTCTGTGTGTGCGCGCGTGTGTCTTCATGTGTGTTTGTGTGCGTGTGTGTTTGCGCGCTTGTGCGGTTGTGCGTTTGTGTTTGCGTTTGTGCGGGTGTTTGTGCGTGTGCTTGTTTTTGTGTTTGCGTGTGTTTGCGCGGTGTTGCGTTGTATCCTGTCGCGCGTGTGTCTCGGTATACGCGTGCGCTTTTGTGTATTTGCGTGTGTGTGCGTTTGCGCGTTTGTGTTTGCCTGTGTGCGCGCATGCTTGCGCATCTACGCTTGTATGTTTGTGTGTTTGTGTGTGTGTGCTTGTTTGCGCATTTGTGTTTGTGCGCTTGTGTGTGTGTGTTTCTGCGCATGTGCTCTTGTGTGTTTGCGCTTGTGTGTGTGTGTGTTTGTGTTTGTGCGCTTGTGCGTTTGCGCGTTTGTGTGTTTGTGTGTTTGTGTGCCTGAGGGGGCGCATGTGTGTGTGTGTGTGTTCGTGCGCATGTGCCCGCCGACCTGCTAAGAGAGCGCTCGGTGTAGTGGGAGGCGGGCTGCCATGGACTGGCCGCGCCCGTGATCTGACCGCCCGTTGCCTGGTTGCTGCCAGCTGCTGGCAACTTCCGAGCTTGGGGGCTTGCCCTCAAGCTTCATGTTTCGGCCCTTTTTCGGTCACTTTTTCCACGCCGTGCCACCGGACGTAAGTGTAGCGGGGGCTGCCGTGCCCTGGCTTCCAACTTCCGAGATTTGGGGCTGCCGAGCCTTTTTCGGTGGGCTTTTCGCACCGCGCCACCGTGCTTTGGCGCTGGCAACTTCCGAGGTTTGGGGCTTGCTGCCGACTCTCTTAGTGAGCTGTCATTGGGGGCTGCCAGCTTCCGAGCTTTGGGCCTTGCTGCTCTTAGTAAGGTTCGAAGCTGCCGTCGGGGCGCCCTCCGAACTTCATCTCGGTCCCTTTTCGGTCGCTTTTCGCCGCACCGGCGGGCTGCCTTCTGAGCTTTGGGGTTTGCGGCCGCATTCCAAAGCTGCCGTTTCGTGTTTCGAAGCCGGTTGGCAAGACAGAAACCCATTTATCTCACGTCGTCACAAGCACAGCATTTTTGGCGGTGCGGCCTCACTATTAGCCAACATGATTGGTACGACAGGTGCGAGAATCATGCTAACACCGTGCGCGTTTCGAATAACTGCAAGTGGAAGTGGTACGCTGCGCCACGGAGGCACAAATTGCAAAAAAAAACAGGGTCGGCGGGAAACAAGCGTTGCCCGTTCTATTTGTCTTTGTGTTGGTGCGCGTGTGTTTGTGCGTTGGTGTGTTGGCGTGTTGGTGTGTTGGTGTGTTGCTGCGTTGGTTCGTTGGTGCGTTGGTGCGTTGGTGAGTTCGTGCGTCAGTGTGTTGGTGTGTTGGTGCGTTGGTGCGTTGGTGCGCTGGTGCGTTGGTGCGTTGGTGCGTTGGTGCGTTGGTGCGTTAGTCTGTTGGTGGTGTGTTGGTGGGTTGGTCTGTTGGTGTGTTGGCGTGGTAGTGTGTTGATGCCTTGGTGCGTTGGTGCGTCAGTCATGGCGACAGCAGGAGTGGGAGCCGGCTGTGAAACTGTCCGACATCCTTCGCACTCCGTAAAAGCCATCGTGCTATGGGCTGTCACCAAGGCCGCGCCCGCAAAAGTAAACTGCCCCGTTTTCTTTCCCGCCCAGCGCCCACAGTTCAGGAGCATGGCTGGTGGCGCTAGCCTGCCGTAGGGGTCTGAGGGAAGCCGGCTTCTTCCCTGCACCAAACTGAGCGCAGAAAATGGGCCTCTGCAATTCCCTGCTCAGCCGGTAGGATTTTGAGCGATTCACAGCAGTGCGCCACGCGCTCTGCCGGGTTGGCCTCTCTCAAAAGCACGCCACCTCTTTGGCCAGAGGCCCCAAATCTGCCGCTGCTGGCTCTGCGTCGCTCCAGTCAACGTCAGAGAGCACCTCATCCACGCTGCCTTTTGCTTCTTCTGCCGAGAAGGTTGCGGCCCCCTCCTCTATTGCCTGGCGCTCCGGCAGCTCCTCGCCCCTGTTCGCAAAGAGGTACACCTCGGCGGGAGCCAGTGCCAAGCGCCTCTCGCGCAAAGGCAAGGCTGCAAAAGTCTTCCACTGCTTGCTGAGCTTGCGGCTGGGAACGTCTTCTGTGCTGCAGCCCGCCAGGCCTGGAAGTCAAACGTGTCAGTTTTGTTTTGGAATGGGTCTGGGCCCGGAGGCCAGCAGCTCCTCCTTCAGCGCCCTTGTTTTGAGGAAAAATCCCCCATAGTTTTTCCTGTTTCTATTCCCGGCAGTTTCGCGACGCGGCGGCCCTAGGCTTGCGGCGCGCGGTCGTCTGGCCTGGGGCGTAACAAGGCAGACGAAACTTGCAAGCAGGCTGGGGGCCGGGCCGTCCTGGGTTTTGTTCCCCCCACGCCCTCGCACCGGCCAGGCCCAGTCCGAGGTGTTTTGCGTGGGGGGCGCTCGCGCCAGGATGTGAGCCGCGAATCTCTGTCCTGCTGGTCATTCCGCCGCAATAATCTTCCTACCTGGTGAAATATGCGGATGGCGGTGCAACGGGTGGTGCGTGTTGGTGTGTGTTGGTGTGTGTATGTGTTTTCGTGTGTGTGTGTGTCGGTTGTTTGTGTGTGTGTGTGTGTGTCGGCGTGTGTGTCGGCGTGTGTGCCAGCGTGTCAGTCGGCGATGTGTCGGCGTGTGTGTGTGTGTGTGTGCGTGTGTGTGTCGGAGTGTGTGTTTGCGTGTGTGTGTGTGTGTTTGCGTGTGTGTGTGTGTGTGTGTGTGTGTGTGTGTGTGTGTGTGTGTGTGTGTGTGTGTGTGTGTGTGTGTGTGTGTGTGTGTGTGTGTGTGTGTGTGTGTGTGTGTGTGTGTGTGTGTGTGTGTGTGTG
>CAUJNA010002112.1:1672643-1680931 GCA_963377175.1 Effrenium voratum
AGTGGCCCTTCACCTGCTTCCAGGTCCATCGGCCATCGATCTTCACATGCTGCCACCTCACTTCGCAATAGACCACGCTGAACAGACCCTGAAGTCATTTCGACCCTACAAGGATGTCGCCTCCGGTTGCTTCGTTTTTTGGCATGACCCTTTCTGACAACAGTCCACCTCTCACGCAACACCTAAACCCTGGCCGCTAACCTCTCGCACAAGCCGGCCCATTTGTTTCCCTTGGACACGCAGACTCCCACTCAGGAATCTCCAACTAGACATCAATCATTAAATTGCTCGCCTTGTTTAATCTCTTGTAGAGGCCTGGCATCTCGTCCTCTGGGCAAAGACCTATCACAGCTGGCAAGAAACAAACCATCAAGCATATCCGTTTGCTCATCCGGTCATAACGCAAAAAAAAGTAAGAACACGCTTTAAGTCGTTCGCCAAGCAAGAACAGTCAATCCTGACTGCAGGATCATGTTAATTGTGGTGTTCATCTAACTTATCATCATTCACTGTTAGTTGTCGAAAGGAACCAGCCTTGTCAGCAATTGCATGGAACCAGTCCGAGTCATGCCATCAAAGGAAGACTGGCAGACACTGGCTAGACAAAGCACTACAAATAGCTTCCCAAACACGTCGGTTGTGATGAGATCATTCCAGAAACCAACTCTGAGACTCTGAGTGATTCAGCGAAAGCGAACGTCGCTTGTCGCCTTGAAAAATCGCAAGTTGGGAGCCGTTGGCCAGGGTGCTTGTGTCCCTTCTCCAGCGGCACCAACGGAGGGTTGGGGCCAGTGCAGCCCAATCCCCGGTGAGCGCAACACCAGTGGCTCTCGGAAACGGACCAGCGACCAAAGCTATCATCCGCGCAGTCGAATCCTGGCAGCTTTGTCAACCGGGAAAGTCGAATCGGACCTTTGAGGTTTGCATTGCTTGGATTGCAGCTCCAATGCAAGTTGCGGATCTCTGCAAGGGCTAATCTGAAGAGATGTGCCTATTCAGCCCTAAACATCTAATATCAGGAAACACACAATGGGGTTTATAGTTTTGTGATCTCCGTGAAAGATGTCTATCGGCCACTATGCTGACCCCCAAATGGCAGAGCCCGCTTTGGTCCGGGTGCAATCAAATTTGTGTTAGCGACAAACTTCTGAATCACAGATCTCAACTAGAAAATAAACTACCTTGCGTGTTCGTCAACAAACGCACCCCAGCTAGATATGCTGATCAGTCTCACTTAGAAGCACTGACTGCCAACTTCTGTAAAAAGACAGGCGAAAGCAATGTACATGATAGATGTATATACATATCTATTTGTATATATGTGTATATATACTTACATATGATAAATAGATATATATATATATATATATATATATTTTTTCGCACCTGTTGAAACCACCTGGCTTGAAGACTTGTTGCTCGAACCCCACCTTGTGGAAGCCCCTCCGCCTTGCTTCTGGCCCAGGTCCAGTGTCGTCCCACCTGCGCAAAAACTTTGCAACAAGTTCTCGTCCCCTGATCCATCTCTCCCCATGTGCAGCATGCGCACGCTTCCTTCGAAACAATCAAAACAAAAAACGTTGTTTGATGCGTCCCCCACAAAATGGGCGCAGTGTGTTGCAACATGAAGCACGAAGTTTCAGCCGCTTCGGCAAGGAAACAATACGTTTATGCGCTCGACAAAGAGCACCACGCCACTTTAACAGCGGAAATGGCAACCTCTTTCCAACAATGGCAGCTGACAATCATGGAGGGTTTCCCAAGACATTCCTCTTGAAGAGGCCTGTCCGCTTCCGTCACGGTTGGAACAAGGGTGGAGTTGCCTCCGTTCCGCCGATTGCTCCCTGTGACCCTCGCCCCCCAAAACCTGCGCCTGGACACGCTCCCACTGATGGCCCTCGCCCGCAGGGAAGCTCGGGGGGTGGCTGCCCTCGCAGCCCTTGCCCTGCTTCTCACAGCACCACTCCTGCGACGCTGCACAAAACAAAGTTTCTCGTGAAGCTTGCCATCCAAGTAAACCAAGTCCGCGACGGCACGTTGGTGCGGCTTCAGGTGGATGGACAAGGCAACCATTCCTCTGGAAAAGACCGCCGCTTCTTGCACAGCCCACATGCGCCTTTCGGCAAGGAAATGCCTTCCACGACTAAAGGATTGCTGCAAAAACCTTCACACCCCGATATTTCTTTGTGTGTGTTGCAATCTATTCGTTCTCCTGAATCAGACACGGCCTGGGCACGGTGAACCTTCTGCATTCAGTTGAGTTTCTTCAGCTGGGTGGGGCCTGATCTGGCAATGTGGGGTTTCCTAAAAGGACAGAACGGTGGCAGATGTTAAACTTGTCTACCAACAGCCACCTGGGACAACCAGCACCCGAGGGTTTTGCCACTGTGGATTCGGAATCCTCCGCTTCTCAATTTGATCCATCAAGGCTTCGTCAAGTGCCGCCGGCAGCGCCTGTCCATCAAGGGAGAGGTGTTTTGTTAGCGACTCGGGAGTGGTCTGAAGATACGCCTGAAAGCAGCCTTTGTAACTATCAGCTCGCTCGGAGCTTCACAAATGCCTTCCACTTCATGTAAGGTTGTTGCAGGTCCTTTGCATGCTTGGAGAGGCCTTGCAATTTCTGCTTTCGACTGAAGTGGCACCGCTCTCCGGCGTGCTCACATGCAGCCACCAAGTCCTCCTCCTTCTATGTGTGGCCAAAGTCGCCATGTACCACAGACTATGCAATGAACAAAAAATATCGTCGGCTGACCTTCCCTGCAGGTTCCCCATAAAACGCAAGGAGTAGACTTTGAGTGTCCTATCACCTGCCGTATTTCCATGCTACAGAATTCGAATCTAGCAACTGCATGGGGAATACAATGCTTTAGTTCCTTTTCGAGCGACACCATTAAGCCCCCAGCCCCACCCCAAGAGCCTTCTGGTCACCTGGCCAGCGGAAGAACTCGTCGAGGCCTTTGTCGCAATCAAAGGACTCGCCGCAGCCCTTGGATTCCTTGGCGCAGCACCAGTCCTGTCAAAGGCAGCGAGGGAATGGGGAACCTCAACTCACCACCAAAGTCTTTGTGGCGTCATGACGTTCCTCCGTTCCTCGATACCTCCTGTGGCACATGTGTTCATTCTGAATTGAGCATCCACTGAGAAGGGTGTGTAGCTGTCAAGCTGACAAGCCCTTCAAAGCCTCCTCATTGACATGAGCAAGAACCACCCACAACTCTGAGTGTCCAGCTTCAAAAGGCATTGTAATGAAGCTGCAGAGGTGTTGTTCGGTGTCGTGAATTCAGCTAAGAAAGGCAAGCCCCTCTCCTTCTTCTCCTTTGACCACCCAGCTTTCCAGTTGCTCTCCCCGGACGCGCAGTCGTAGGGCTTGCTAGCTTGTGCAGCCTTCAAGCCCGCGCCGAGTTTGCAGGGCAATATCTCAAGCCGCCATTTGTGCTGCTTGCAGCACACTCAAGTCACTCTTGGAGTAAACGCATTGCTCACCAACTCGGCCCTCTGTTGCAGCTCTCACTCCGGCCTGACACCTTGACTGCTCCAGGGGGCAGGCAGCACAGATGCCGCACTGCACCCGCATCTGACTGTAGGCCTGTCACCAAAGGCGAGACTTTCCCGGAGCCAAGGTTGCCCAGAAAAAAGCAACTGCTTCATTTTCAGCATTGTGCCACACGCTGCTCCAGATCCCGACCTTCCAGAAAGACATACCTACAAACACCCGTGTCCTGTGCTTGCAAGATACAGCCCAGGAGCACCGGCCTGGTTGCAGGAATCCGCTGCGTGCGCAAACTTGTGAGCTGCAGCATACTGCACCCGCGAAGCGCAGGTCTGCTTCTCCCCATCCGGGGTCTCGCAGACAGCATCGCACTTCAAGGGACTCGGTGTTGTCATCGTCGTCGTCGTCGGTTCTGGGCCGATGGCCTGTTCGATTGAACAGGCATTCGCAAAGAAAGACACTATATATATATATATGTATATATATATATATTCCCACCATACCCTCGGTGCAAAGAATGCTGGAAACCCACAGGCCAGGTTTGCAAGTCTGGCAACAACCTCTTGGCATGTCGCGCTCTCATCGCGCTCTCGCCGTGCCCACAGCCCGTGCCTGGCAGCCCACCTTCTGCTTGGTACAGCACCAGGACTTCTTGGCGTCGGACCAGCCTCACGGCGGAGCAAGGAGTGAGGAAGGGGTTCCAGTGTGAAACGCACACCACACTTGTCGTCGTCCAACAAAACAGCTAAAAGCTAATAATAAATGGCTGTGGATGTGGCCGTGTACAAATTGCTCAGTGTGACTGTTCTTTTTCTATGCTTACGCCCACCAACTTCATCCACTGACCGCCATCACGCTTCTTCTCTAGTGCAAAGTTAGTCTCAGAAGTTGACAAGGATAAACAAACAAAAAGAACCGTTGTTGATGTTGGCGGATGTGGGTGCCAACTTTGAAAGCTTCCATCGCCTGCATGATTCCTTCCAGGCACAAAGACCGAGAGAGAGAGAGAGAGAGAGAGAGAGAGAGAGAGAGAGAGAGAGAGAGAGAGAGAGAGAGAGAGAGAGAGAGAGAGAGAGAGAGAGAGAGAGCACACGTGGTGTTAACTTGAATGCAGAACGACGCTTGGAAAGCATCCCAATTCACCTTTCAAGCCCCAGGCTGTTTGTGCCAACATCCCATCATGTCCAATCCCTCCCCCCCACCCCCCCCACCTCGCCGCAACTGCTCCGCATCGGCAGTGCAGTCGTACGAATTTTGGTGCTTGGCGCTTGACGTCGTGGTTGTGGTCGTGGAGGTGCTGGTGCTGGTGGTGGTGGTGGTGGTCGTGGTTGTGGGCTCGCAGCCCCGCGAGTGCTCTGCACAGCAGAAGTGCTTCTTGGGCCCTGACCAGCCCCTCTGCCAGTCAGCAAAGCCGTCCTGCCAGACGCTGTACCCCAAGAGGCCAAATCCAAAACCCTATCTAGGCTCTTTGTTTCCTCGCAAATGGGACGAATCCTGACCCTTGTCCAGTCTGCTTCTCAGATTGGATCCAACTCAAGTGGCCAAGCGCTTGCGGCAAAAACTCCATAGATGAATACTGTAGTGCATTATTAGATGCACCATCTGCGCGTCAATCAAAAATCGGCCTTGCTTGTTGATAAAGGTGTTGCTTCTGGTGTGGTGCAGGATCACGCTGTCAAGATACTGCGTATCCAACTTGTTTCAAGCTTGACCTTGTTGACTACTCCAAAAACACCATTCATGACACCCAGCAGCAAGGAGCATTCAAGCCACAATCCCAGCTGGCATTCCCTGGTATCCTCTTCATCCTGGTGAATTCCATGCAGGTGAATCTTTCAAGCTCCACGAGAAGGCACATGCCAAGGTTGTGGACGTCAGGCCTCGCAGTCATAGGGCTCGGATTTGCCACAGCCCAGGCCCTCGTGATTGCAGCACCAAAACAGCTTCGGCGCTGGCCACCCCGTCGGCGGGCCTGAGTGAGGTTGTGGAAGTTAGGATGTGGGGGCTCTGGTGAATGGGGTGCCTGTGTCCCTAAGTTCAAGGCAGGGAATCCTGCACCGTCATGTCTGCAGAACGCATCTGCGTTTCCGGAGGTGAAGCCCTGAATGTGTGCACGTTGAATGCCAAAATGCAGAATACAGTGATCTCACAAAAAGCATGTTCAGAAAAACCTGAGATGGGTTGAGACGAATGCTCAAAACTTCGAGGATTCAACTTCTATGGTGGCGCCTGCCTCACGGCGCATTCAGTCTTTCGGCCCCAGAAAAGCTTGCTCCTTCTCTTCTGTCGACCGGTTCGCCCCACCTGCGTGGCAGTTGAAGGGCTTCGACAGGGTCTCTGTGAGACTCGCCTTGACCTCGCCGGCCTCGCCAGCCTCGCCGGCCTCGCCGGCCTCGCCGGCCTCGCCCCCGGCGGAGTCGCAAGCAATACCCTGGTGGGCGCAGCACCAGTGCTGCCTGGCGCAACGGGCATTGGCAAGGATGGTGTCAAGCAGTCTTCCAACGAGCGCGTGCTCCGCGAGTCAAATGAAGCAGGCAACCCCAACAAGTGCACCCAACGCCCCAGGAAGAATGTTCATCTGGCAGCAATGAGGTTTGCAGCGCATCCGACTTTGACTACAAGTCGAGTCCAATCAACCCACAGTGCGCTTCCTGGGGTTCATGTTGCGTGCGAAGAAATGGCAACCGACCATGTCTCAGACGCGGCCAAGAAACTTTGTCCAGGACCAGGAGCTCCCCTGGCCCTCGTGGCAGTCATAACCCATCTGGTAGGGGCAACCTGACAAGCGCTTCTCGTGCACATGGAAAGCTAGTTGCATTTGCACGTGTGAAGGGTCAAACCTAATATTGAACAGGGTCTAATCCTGGAGGGCTTTGGCAGTAATTCGATATGGTGGGGCTGGTTGGAATTGATTTAGGGTTGGGTGGGGTTGTTTGTTTTCTCTTCCTTTTTTTCCGTTGGTTCAACTTAGGGCAGGCTTGGGCAATCTTGAAGTGTTGATTTGTGTGGAGTGGCTTTAGAGATGTCTGGCGTTTGGTTTGGTCTTGGTTGGCTTGCTCACCAATGGAAGTTTAGAAGGAACTTCCGTACTTAGGACGGACGCAAATTGGAAGCTAACCCTCTGACGAAAGACAGGAGAAGGATAAGCACGCATGAGAAATGGACATGTCCAAAAGTGCAGCCTTCTGCGGATTTCAGTCTTTGGGGTCGGGGTGCCGCGAGCGAAGTGGAGAAGAATTCGAGTTGTTTGAGGCAGACCCGCTGAAAGTCCGCAAAGACCTCACCTTTGATGGTTGCGCAAGCTGAAAGACGCAAAACACACGAGTTGTTCGAGGTCGACCGCCCGAAAGTCCGCAAAGGGTTGCGCGGGCGAAGTGGCAGTTTTGAGTTTTTGCGGGTCGACCCGCCTAACGTGGGCAAAGGGTGCTGGGGCGTGACTGGGGGATTCCAATTACAGAAACATGTACATACATATGTCCATATGCATTTGCATATCTATGTATGTACGTCTGCATGTATGCATGCATGTATGTATGTATGTATGTATGTATGCATGTAGGTAGGTAGGTATGTATGTATGTATGCATACATGTATGTATGCATACATGTATGTATGTATGTATTGAGTGTGCTCGAAAAAGGCACTCCGAGCAGACACAAATCTTTCCAACCCTGCATAGTGCAGAAACGGACTGAATCAACAGACTGTCCGTTGCGCTCTGGCTGAATGCACTGAGACTGAATTTTACTGTGCCAAAACGACAGTTGAGCCACAAGCCGAACAATAACTCAATTCAAGGAGCTGGTGTTCCAACTTTCATGCCAGGCGAAAGAGTAGCCAGGCTGGGGAGGTGTGGGTAACTCGCTCTCACACTGCCTGATAGCCTGGGAAAACAAACTCCTGGCCTCTTTGATGCACCTCGCAGCACCAGAGCTTCTGGCCCTTGGACCATGCAAGCCAGTCCCTCTGTGTCCCAGAGCAGTCGTAGGGCTCGCCAGGGGCGCTACAGCCGCGGCCCTCCTAAGAATCCAAACGCTTCTTATCCTTTGTTCAAGCAATAGAGATGCGTGCGACAGACTGGAAAGCGTCCTCTGTATGCCCGCCTCTCCTCTGAAACTACCCCCAAGAATACAATGTTGACTCGGCAGCGATCCGTAGAATGTCAAGTCCCCTGGTAGCTGCGGTGGGAAATTGTCAAAAGCCACCGCGCGGAAAGGCTCTATATCACCCTATCCTTGAAACCGGAGAGTGGTTGGGGTGGTCGGGATGGCTTGTGCGAAATGGTTGGCTATTCCCCACGAAGACCGTTGGGCCCTGAGAGCCACCTAAGCCGCTCCTGCCGACAGCACCGCTCCTGGCAAGGCGACGCAGTGACTCTCTGGATGGATTTTGCACCTTGAGCGCTACAAAGAGAATGCAAGGCTTGTGCAACTCTCTCAGAGAGGAGAGAGAGAGAGAGAGAGAGAGAGAGAGAGAGAGAGAGAATTAAAAAAAAAAAAGAGTGAGATAGGAGAAGAGTGAGTAAGTGAGTAAGTGAGTAAGTGAGCGAGTGAGCGAGTGAGCGAGTGAGCGAGTGAGCGAGCGAGTGAGTGAGTGAGTGAGTGAGTGAGTGAGTGAGTGAGTGAGTGAGTTGAGTTGAGTTTGAGTTGAGTTGAGTTGAGTTGAGTTGAGTTGAGTTGAGTTGAGTGAGTTGAGTGAGTGGAGTGGAGTGGAGTGGAGTGGAGTGGAGTGGAGTGGAGTGGAGTGGAGTGGAGTGGAGTGGAGTGGAGTGGAGTGGAGTGGAGTGGAGTGGAGTGG